>ML810670.1:59546-72833 GCA_009831015.1 Picea engelmannii
ATATGGATGGTATACAAAATGATGATCCAAATACATCTGGTAACAATATGGATGATCTACAGTCGAATTTCAATGACGATGAAGATGATGCATGTCAAGATGAGGATGATGATAATATTAACTACTTGAAAGATCATATGAACATTGACAATGATACACTAGATGACATTGTTCAAGACCATGGTGTTAATGACCAAGACTTCTAGATTTCATAATTATTTGTAATTCATGTTTTAAAAATGATGATTCTTATGGCCTAGTCTTTGAAATGGTTCAGTATTATTTGTGTCAATACAAATCACTTATTGCGATGTCGTTAAAGTGTTCAAGATATGGTATGAATTGTTGGCAGAAAAAAATAGGATTACTCGTATGCTTCTTCCATCCATTTTATATCAACATATGTTCATGAAGACACAAAAGTTAATAAAATAGTAATTAAATATGCAAGTATCTCAGAATGATTTGAATAAGCAACTTTGTTAACTTCATTATTTTTATATTGTTTTCATTTTAATGTCGGGCATAAATTTTTTATTATGTTTTATTAAGAACTAAACATAAAATAATTAAACAAAATAAAAGATTTTGATCACCTAGAAGTAGGTGAAAATTTAATGAATCAAAGTTCAATTTTACTTTCCTATTTCATATCAAAATTACATCAATAATCAATATCAATGATTTCATTGAGTTTTAATTAAACCCTCCCATACCGTCAATGCATTCACCTACTCTAACTATGTAAAATTATGCAAACATGGAGGATGTCGAAGATTATGCGGGGACGTCAGGAATCCTTAACTCTTGAAACCCTCACATACCATCAAGGCATGTGTCTCATCTAACCATGTCAAATTTTGACCTAAACCATAATCCCTAAGCCATTGACCCTTAAATCCTTAAGCACTAATCCATAAACCCTTAAGCCCTCAACCTTAGTTAAACATCAATTCCTTAACACAAAATCCCTAAATCCACTAACACCCAAGCCATCGACCTTTAAACACTTTAAAACTAATCCCTAATCATTTTAATCCATAAACCCCTATGCCCTAAGCACTTAAACATTAATCCCCTAGCCCATAATCCCTAAGCCATTAACCATTAAACTACCTAACCCATAAGCACCAAGTCCCTTATCTATTGACTCGTAATCCCTTAAGCCCTAATCCCTAATTATATTAACCCTTAAACACCTCAACTAATTAACTATTTAGGCTAATCTGGATACATCTGGCGCTAATTCTGGTACAATTTTAGTATTTAATGAGGTTCAATCTGACCCTTGGACATTTTCCTTCCCCTGTGACCTTTCTTCTTCCAACGTTTGTCTTGTTCCCTTTGTAATAATGAGTAACAAAGACAGTGGTTACACTTCATATTTGTCCTCTAGCATGGATGGGCCATCATGGATTTTGGCTATAGTGCCTCTCACCCACCATAATGACTAGTTTGGACATCGAAAAATCTTCATTTTCCAAGTTTGATAATCGATCATCATGGGGTTCATGCCTCCTCTTCATCCATTTGATTCAGATTCCTTTCACTACTTCCTTCTGCTATGACAATTGATGTTGTCCTTAATGCTCTTTTCATGTCCTTGGATGTAGATCACACTGTAAGGATGTTGATTGCATCCTCATCTCAACATCAGTACCTGGAACCATATATAATATATCACATACCATCAAGGCATGTGTCTCATCTAACCATGTCAAATTTTGACCTAAACCCTAACCCCTAAGCCATTGACCCTTAAATCCTAGTTAATCCCTAATCCCTAAACCCTTAATCCATCAACCTTAGTTAATCATTAATCCCTTACCACCAAATCCATAAATCCCCTAACCCCTAGGCCATTGACCCTTAAATCCTAGTTAAGCCCTAATCCCTAAACCCTTAAGCCCTCAACCTTAGTTAATCACTAATCCCATACCAAAAAATCCCTAAATCCCCTAACCCCCAAGCCATCGACCCTTAAACACTTAAACACTAATCCCTAATCCCCTTAATCCATAAACCCCTATTCCCTAAGCACTTAAACATTATTCCCCTAGCCCATAATCCCTAAGTCATTAACCATTAAAATACCTAACCCATAAGTTTCAAATCCCTTATCTCTTGACTCTTAATCCCTTAAACCCTAATCCCTAATTCTCTTAACCCTTAATCCTTGTACCCTAAATCCCTCAAAGCCCTTATCCACTTAACCCCCAACACCTCAACTAATTAACTATTTAGGCACATCCAACGCTAAACCCCATTCACTGCTCACCATGCGACATTGATGGATGACATTGGTGATGTGTTTGGAATACATCAATCCATGACATTTTAAGAGAGTTTCAACAAGTATTCCATAGATGTGAATGACAAACGATGACAATGAGACTGCATGATGAATGTTGATGTAAATGTGGAAGATATCAAAGATTATGTGGGGACATCAGTTATCCTTGAGTCTTGAAACCCTCACATACCGTTAAGGCATGTGTCTATTCTAACTATGTCAAATTTCAATGCATGTGGTAACAGTTTGAAGAAATTTCAGCGTTGGCCCCATTCATTGCTCACCATGTGACATCAGTGGATGAAATTGGTGATTAGTGTGTTAGAAGAGGTTCCATGAAATTTCAAGAGAGTTCTAACAAAGACCTAACTCCCCTAACCCCATTTCCATTGACCCTTAAATCCTAGTTACACCCTAATCCCTAATTAACCCTTAATCCATCAACCTTAGTTAATTAATAATCCCTTAACACAAAATCCCTAAATCCCCTAGCCCCTAATCCATCGACCCTTAAACACTTCCCAATAATCCCTAATCCCTTAATCCATAAACCCCTGTGCACTAAGAACTTAAACATTAATCTCCTAGCCCATAATACCTAATCCATTAACCATTAAACTACCTAAACTGTAAGCACCAAATCCCTTATCTCTTGACCCTTAATACCTTAAACCCTAACCCCTAATCCATTAACCCTTAATCCTTGTACCCCAAATCCCTAAATCTTCAAATCCCCTATCCACTTAACCCCCAACACCTCAACTAATTAACTATTTAGGCTAATCTGGATACATCTGGCGCTACTTCTGGTGCTAACTGGGTTACTAAATCAGGCGCTAAATGGGGCACAATTGTTGGCGCTAAACGGGGCGCTATTTCTGGTGCTAACTAGGGCGCAATTTCCGATGCTAAATGGGGAGAAATTTTCGACGCTAAATGGGAAGCAATTTCTGACCCTAAATGGGGAGCAAGTTTTGGCACTATTAACAGCTAAATTTTGCGTTTGGTGAAAAAAACGCCATGAATAGATCCATCCCAATAAATTGTGTTGACTTGTTCAAAAAATTGAAGAAAAATACACTAAAACCATCTTTGGAAGAAAAAAAGGGGGCAAAAAAGGGATAAAATCATAGGGATTTGTTGTAGTGGATCACAAGACCTAGCTTTGCAGTACCATCACCTCCATTACATTTAGGTACTGTCAACCAATATCATTCTCACCTACACAAGTCGTCCCATAGAAATATTTCCCCTTGGAAAATAGACACTCATGCTACTCTTTTCCCCTTGGAAAATAGACACTCATGCTACTCTTTTCCCCTTAGGATTGGGAGTCCTTGTAATCTTGCACATCAGAGAATGAGCCTCATACTTATTCTCATCATCTTGTTATCCTACCCCTGATGGACTCCCCAATCATATTTTTTCAGTTACATTAGATGAAACTTTCATCCAACATCAATTTCCCATATGCAACTACATCCTCCATTCATCTACCTAGTATAGAAACCCACCCATGGGCCCCCAACCCTTCATCAGTCAACTCCTACAAACTTGTGCCTCCAAAATTCCAAGCCATACTTCATTGGGGAACTTGATTCTGTACGTGTACTATCAAACCAATCAATCTTTATTCATTTGGTAATTGCATAAAGCACATTTCAAATTCCAACACATAGAGAAGATTTTTTTCGTCGCCAATGATGTCATTTTTTCCTTTTCACACAATAACCCATGTTTCCCTTGGTTGGTGAATTCCACTTTCATCACTATATTTGTAAATATATCCCTATCATGGACAAAGTGGTCACTATCACTGACACCCCTATCCCACACTTTGATATTTTGACCTATCCTACATTCCTTTGCAGTATCACCCACTCATCACAATTCATGCAATATCTGGTCATCCCCTTAACACCATATCAATTTTATGGTTGCTTCCATCATTTATCATCCCCCAACCAATGGAATTTATTGAGACCCCTATATCTCAAACTTTTTCCATGTTACCAATTCATTCATCCATATAGTTCCTGCCACCATTTTGATAAAATCAATGACAAGAAGCCCTCTGCCTCTTGCAATCACGCTCCCTTCCTTGTCGACGTCAAATTTTTTTTTGAGGAAGGTGACAATATATTATATCTCATTCCCTTATTAATGAACAGTCTCGAATGAAACATAAAAAATCCTCATTGCTTTATGATTTCGTTGACTCCCATAACATTTGACTCCAACAACGTTTCATGTTATGGTGGGTCTTACTATGCGACTATCGAAATTTCCAATAACATCCGAAGACCTTTGAGTTCTTTAGGACATCCATGCCTTCGAGTTAGATATACCTTGATTTAGAGCTTGTTCAGTCGCCAGAACCATCATTTGTCATTTTGGACGCCCCTGAGAGTGATGCAAACATCCATTTCATCAACACTTTCGGTTACCATCATGCATTTATGGTTTCATGACACGAGCATGGGGCATGTCTGCCTCGTTTGTACCCAGATTTATATTTTTTGTTTTGGAGAATACTTGGTTCCCATCATAATCCCCTTTTCCTCCAATGGATCTCTCCTACAGTTTTTCCCAAATAGCAGTTAAAACTCTCTTATCCACAAAAGAAAAAATGATTTATTTTGGCTATACGTATGCTCCTAACCTCACACATCATGGGGCATCTTTTATCACTGAAAAATCACTCACAACGATACAAAAAATGGTTGAATAAATAATCAACATAAACATAACAATTATCATACTTGTATCATTTACAAAACTTATTTCAAGAAGATGCCAAAACTATATAAAAAAGACCCATGAATTTTTGTGCACTTCCACCAAAGTTAGTGCATGCATATCCGCGAGGATCAACAAAGCGTTGGATGTGCACTCTGTGTGTCCTACACAAATGTCCCTGAAGAAACCCATGATGATGCGAAAATGACACATTTATGAAATTGGTCAGGCCTAAACCACTTTTAGGTTGAAGTGTACCAAGACAAGACCTCAATATCAGCCCAAAATATCACCTTAGGGTCATTGAAAGGATGGGAAGTACCTTCAAAGGTATCTCATTCACACTTGGAACATGTTATGTAATATACTTCTATGGTTCTATAAATACATGGTCATGGTAAGTTGAAAATGAAGGAATTCATTGTATTGTTATGCTGCCCATTTTCTCTTAGAGAAGTCATATATTCTCTTGAGAGCTATTTGAGCAAACATAGCATTTGGTAAGCTTATCACCTCTTGAGAAACTTGACCAATAAGTTCTTCACCATTGTTAGTCATAGAGAGGAAAGTAAATCTCTATTTTTTGGGGACTCAAGAACCCTCCCAAGGAGGAATAGGGGATTCATAAGTCTCACTTTTCTCCTTTGGTGTTCTCAATTCAAGGATCACTTTCCATTTGGGTAATTATTTCTTGTGTCAATTTCATACATCCATTTTAGTTTTTACATGCTTAGTTTACTTCCCTTTCTTGGATATTTGGTTTGTTATTTACTTTCTTGTTGATTCACTAATCAACTAACCACTTCTTGTGATGTCTTGTTGGTCTGACAAGGCAACTAAAGGGACTCTTTTTTCTCACCCAAATGACCAAAATATCCCAACAACTTGTTCATATCTTGCAATCATTCACCTCCCGAGGGTGTGCAACACCATGATGGTTCTTACTTAGTTTCTTGGAAACACCAATAATACTTCACCCATACTATGCCTCTTCCACTAGAGCATACCCATACTCCATTCTAGGCTATGGGAAATTCACACTCTTACTCTAGTGAAACTCTTGTATAATTCAACAATCTTGTTGAAAATTTAACACTTAATCATATATAAGCATACATCCATGAACATGAGAAACCAAGAGAACAATTGTGGAACAAATGAAAGACATCCATATAAATAGTGTGGATGGCATGAACCGTCCATAACACCTAACTTATTCTTTGTTATTTCGAAACAATTACAATATGAGAACTACTGGCTCGGTTTACAACTTGGAAAGATTCACATAATTCGGCTCACCTCATCAAGACACTCATACACAGATTCGTCACACCAAGGCTCTCTGTCACAATTGTCTATGCAACCTCTTGTGATGCACCTCAGACATGCCCTCAACCACGGACTTGTTGTCCCTTTGTTACCACAGAATTCACTACGTTAACAAGGATTTCGGTTCTACCTCACACATGCCTAAAAAAAAAATGTGTTTCCATATTTCCCCAAAATATTCTAGTGCATCCCACCCTTGGATACTTGTCTTCCATCTTGGAATCTCTGCCTCAATTCTTCCTTGCCTCAGACTTTTCTTTAGACTTTCCCTCTCTAAATATTTTTCCAAAATATTCCCTCCTTGGTTGAGTGCCCTTGTGCTCTTATAGGGACTCCAAGGGTCACCAATGTGAAACATCATGTCCTTTTTTTGTTTCATGCCCCTTTGCAAACCCACACTCAAATGAATCATCACACTCCTACATGAACCCAATGTACCCAAACAATTTTGTGTTCCCATCAACTGTCATGTCTCTTGGACCGGCATGCCCCATCCTTGGGCGCGCACCCCTTTCCTTGTGCATTCCCTTGTGTTGATCATCGTGACTCCTTGTGGGTGTGATGATGGGGTAATCCAACCTATTTGGTGTGCCCATGTTGTTTAGAGAATATGGGTTCACTCCTTGGGCATGCTCCCAATTTTCCCTACCCTTTCCCAAACACAACCCAAGTCTTTGTCAATCATTCTAAGGAAAGTAAGGTGTGTGTCCCCTTGGTGTTGCATGACACCATCATGCGGCCAAGGTACCCCTACTCACACCCACACATATTTTTTCTCCCAATTGATCTCATGCTCTCTATGTTCTCTTTCTTGACTCGTCCCCAAGTCTGCCCAAAGAGTGTATGCGCTTGGTGGGTATCATGGGATACATTACAGTTTATATGTTTGAACATTAGTGAACATGATTGTGCAATTACACGATGGTGTCAGATTTTTATCATTTTTTCATTCTATTAGATATTATCACTTTAGACGGTTTCACTTTCATAGATATAAGTTTAATTTCCTTTCCTTCTAAAGAAAATCTTAAAAAAAATCCTTAAAATCAAAAGTTATTATTCCCAATAATTCTAACCATTGGACCTTTAACCCAAAATTAGCACCACCCATTTGGATTTCAATCATTGGGCTATCCAATAAATAATCCCCCATAGTGAGATAATACTATGGTACTTCCCTAAACAAGTTATGGTGCCTCCATCTATAATCATTACCTGAAACCCGAGTGTTGGATATATAAATTGTTAATATATTTAGACACTTAGGAGTTAATTAATATCAACTTGGTCTAACGTGTCTTTAGGTAAAAGTGTGTTTCTTTAATTACTATGCATTTGTAGTTATATAATCTGACGATCGTGATATGTTCTAGACATAAAGTGACCTGACAACTCATATTCTTCCGAATATTAACATCTAAATTGATTCATGGCTTAACACTTGATTGATCCATGATCTTTATTTAGAGAGAATGAAATGGCATTTGTAGAATATCGATTGTGAGAGACTCTTATGTAAAATATTTTTCTTTTCCATCAATATATTGCCTCAAGTGGTTGTGTTGGTTAGGGTAGTGGATTGTTTCCCTCTTTGAGGGTTTTAACAACACAGTACACAAGTGTATTGATCTTTGATTTGGTTGTGTGAGTGGTTTCCTAAGGTGTTCATATTGTGTGGAAAAACCCTATTTTCTCAAACATGGTATTAGAGAGTATGTTTAAATACATGCCCTCGTTGTTGATAGAGATCATGAACCTATGTCATTGCATGTATCAAAATATTTTTGGATTCTTTTGTTTATGTGCATTTCTAGACTTATTGGCTTGTTCCATTGCATACAAAGAATTTCTTTCAATTGGAAACACTTTTCATTTTATTCAAAAGGGTTTATGTTTTCCTAATATATGGTCTTTTTTGTCAATTCCAGAGTAATAAAGTTTCATTATGCCTTTTTTTTTAAAGTATTGTGTTAATCTTTCTGTTTCTATGTTTTATTCATGGGTTGGTACATTTTCCGGTTTGTGTATTCTCTTTGTTGTATGCTTTGTGCAATCTTGGAAAATAAAAAATAGAGTAGAAAGTGTTTTATTTTCTATGTATGCTCTTTTATCTACACTTTATGCAAGCTCAACAAATCTAAAACAAAAAGAAAACTTACATTTTTCAGGCAAGCTAATCGAGATATAACCCAATGTCTTTAAAATTTCAAATTTATCCTCTTTGAAATTCTTTTTTTGTGTGTGGCTATGTTGAAGTTTTTGTGCAAGAAAAAACAAGGGTTTATGGGGTAAGCACACACTTCAAGGCAAAGAGGGAGAGAAAAAAAGGCCCCCCTCATCCTTCATAACATTTGATATATATTTTTTAATAACTAATTTGGTTGAAAATTACTTTATTAAAGAAGAGGTCTTGAATTCAAGTCTTCTTTTCCATTAAGTATTTTTTCAAAAAGTTCATGCAACTTTGAGTTATCACATAACTTTATTATAAATTGCATTTCAATTCAATTATAAAAGTGAATCACTATAAAGTAACTTTATTGTTCTTTTTTAAGTTACTTTTTTGCATGCAACTTTAATTTATAAAGTAACTTCATTGTAAAAGTGATTCTCACTTATTGTGTAAATTTGGATCACTTCATAAGCAACTTATTTGTAGAGGTGATCTTATAAGCAATGTTAGAGAAGGAATGGAAATGTGTTTTACTCGACAACCTCATTGTGAATTCATCACCACATAATCCAACCTCTACTTGTTGCATGAAACCGTGGTTACCTTTTATGTCTTTCTTAAACAGGGCATAAATTTGACATCTGAAGACCGTTTTTAGTGTCAAACTACCTATTTTTTTTAGAAATTTCCATCCAGATAGTCAGTTTCTACTTTTCAAGCCATATTACTTGCATATTTTAATATGGCTAGTCCAAGTGATATTTTCTAACTAGTACAACTAATTCTCATGGAAACATCATATGAAGGATGTACTATGAAGTAAAGGAGTGTACCAAATTACCTTGGGAAAAGAAAACTCCCCCACTGATGCTGCAACGAAATCCAAATGGGATAATAAAAATGATGAAACACGTGGATTAATTGGAATGTCCACATCTATTGATTTATGGTTTCACCTTCAAGGAATTGATGACATAGATGAAGCTTGGAAAAATATGGAAGTCATGTTTGGTCAACACAATGAGATTCATTCCCACTAACTTGAAAAACAATTAATTTTGTTAAATATCAATGATTTATCTTGCATCGAAGATTATCTATCTAAGTTTAAAACACTTAGAATTTTACTTGAAGAATGTAACATAGACATGAAGGATTTTTTATGTATATATTTTATTCTTTTTAAGCTTGGTAGTGCATATTCTATTTGTGTATGTACTTTTCACTCCACCAGTGAGGCTCTAGGAGCTTCTTGCACACCACCCTCTCTCGGATATTTTTTTTATTACTTTATTAGAGAGTAAGATAAGATCTTACTTCTTGGAGTGATCATCACTAAATATACATGTAACAAATCCTTAGTGTCCCAACAAAAGGATAAATCCAAGCATCCAAAGAAGCAACATCCTCGTAACAAAAAGAAAAACAAGGGTCCCAAACCCTCTCAACCAACTTCTACTCCCAATGGTGAGAAAGGAACAAAATAAAAAAAGTAAGAAGATTGATAGACATTGCAATTTTTGTGGGAGATATGGTCATATAGAGTTTAAATGTGTTTAAAAGATGGAGGCCTTAGAAGCAAAAATGAAGAAGCACATCATCAATATTGATTCTTCTTATTCTAACTCTTCTTCTCATGGCCATGCACTTTATGCTTATGGTTTTTCATTCAATGCAACATCTATTTATTCCTCTAATGAGTAGCTTAGTGATTATGGAACATATTATCATATGGATAAGGATAAAAGCATTTTTTATGTTCTTAACGAATGTAGCACTAAACATATATTTGTTGGTGATGATAGTGTTAACACATGAATTTGCCACCTGCTTCTTAGGAATCAAGCAATGATTGATATTTACCCTCAGGAGCATTATGGTGTAAATCATGTGACATTCTGCCCATGATTTCCATAGGAAGAATGAAAGCGTTGAGGTCTGAACAGCTCAAGCACCCTCAAAATCCACTCAAAGGGTGTGTTATCGACCCCTTGGTGAAAAAAATGAAATATGAAGGGTTAAAAACCCACTTTGTTGGATTTATCCTAAGTCAGCGAGGTTAATTTCATGTTTTGGCACGTTGTGACTAAAGCACGTGTGGATCTGGGCGGTTGAGCATAGCGCACTCAGATCTATAGTCGTCGGCCCGTATCGGACCCCCCCCCGACCTTCTGCCTTTAACGAGGGGGGGTCCGAGTTAGTGGTTTTCAGGCACGGCCCCCCCACTAACGTGGCACCTCCTCGTCAACTCGGACCCTCCCCCCCCCCGCCCGCACCAAACTGCTAACCGCCTACCCACCCTCTGAGCTAGCCCGCTTACCACTCACCTCCCACCGACACTTGTCTTCCACTCAAACTTTCCCCACCTGTCACATCTTCCTTTTCACTTCCGCCTCACACTTCCTGACATTTATCTCTCATGTCACCTTTGCATGTGATTTTTTCCCCACTCCCTCTGCCACCTCTGCCTCTCCTTCTGCCACCGTAGCCTCATCCCAGCCTCCGCTCCCCCAACCGCTTCCTTCCACATGGTCGTCGCTCACTCGTTATGCCATGAAAGTTTGTTGAGGCTAACTCTCAGAAGTCCCGGGCACCGTATGAAACATTCATGGGTGTCAAGCCTCGTCCTGATCCCGATGAAAGTAGTTATTGAATATGGGGGTGGCAGTTGAGACCTCGTCTCACCCCATAAATGGAAAACATGCAGAGAACGGTCGTGAAGGCGGACTGTCAATCTGAAGCTTCCTTATGGACATATTTTCCTGTAAAGAACATAACTACACATGGATCGCATATGACATGAGGAGGCCTGCACAATCTTACAGAGTAGGCGCCGACAGGAAACTTTGAATGCAGGGGTCTGACCACATTTCTGGTGGTTGCAACATTTTTAGTATATATAGGCAATTTTGATATTTTGTTAAGATCGAATGGTTGAGCTAGGCTCCCTTCTATTGTAATGTTTTGATGAAGAACAATGGTTCTCTGGTTATGTACTTGATTTGAGATTTCTTGATTAATCTAAGTCATCTTTCTTAATCTATCTTATTTTCCTTTGATATTCAGAGACTTCATGAATGACCGATTCACATGGATTGTTGTAACTGTATTATGATGAATGTTTGATTATAGTATTGTTATGATTTCTTTCATTTTCCTTGAAATTTGAATCCAAGAAGATCTTGTGTTTGAGTTTTTCATCCTTAGGCTGCTTAAAGACCTGATGTCCATAGCAAACCTCTACACCTTTCTCACCAAAGTCTTCCTCCTACTCACCTTTACTCTAACTTACTGACTAAAGTTAATCCAAGACCTCAATTGCTTGTGCATGTTAGTCCAGATTTCTGAGTTAGAACGTTATTATCATTTATTCTTCTCCATTTGACCTCTTAAAACTCAATTACACTCGCATAAAGTGATGGGTATTGGTCTTACCTTCTATGCAATTTGAAGGTGACTTCTAGTGCTAACATTTATGGCGTCGTTGTCGGGGAACAAATTGAAGACTTTTCCCTAGGATAAAATGACAAAGAAGCTTTGATTCTGAAGGTGCATCAGATATCAGTAACATTGAAGATTGCAACTTGCACATGTCAACTCCATTGTTTCAGTTCTAGCTCCTAAAGGCAAACACACGAGGTCCACTCCACTATTGCCTCTAGCAACGCCTGAAGCTGACCCAGAGGAAATTATCAAAAAGGGAAAGAACGCTCAAAAAGGTACCTCCATTGTTGTTCCAAGTTTCTCTGATAATTTTCATAGTCCCTCTTTACAAACTCCAGTAATTGTTTCTGATTCTCCTATTATACAAACTATTGTAGTTTCAAGAAATTTAAATTTTGGGAGTTTTCCTGCCAATTTCTCCCCTCCTATTCTTGGTTTGGAAGGAGAGAGATTTGAAACCCCTTTATCCCCCAAAGTTGTAAAGTGGTTTAGACCCAAGACCTTAGAATATTTTCCTACTCCAGACTTTACTACTCCTCCTCCTGTTAGAGTTGTTGCAGCTACAGAAGGATAAACCTCTGTTCCCTCAAGCCCCTTATCTTTATCTCCCAGAAGCATGGTCCCAGCTTCTCCTGTCTAAAATCCATGGCCTTCGGGTTCTTCTCCAATTCACATCCAAATGGCATGTGCTAATCCCCCCAAAACTAGAATGGAAGCTTGAGGTTCACCCCTCTCATTCTTCCTCGGCCTCTGAATTCTCTCCCAGCTGATGGCTACCTTAAGCAGTTGCCAAAGTTCACATGTGAAGGAGACATAACTGCAGAGGGACACCTTGCAACATTTTATAGTTTTACAAATAATCATGTAATTGAGAACAAAGATGTATGGATGGGGGTTTTTTTTCATAGCCTTGATGGTGAGGCTAGGAAGTGGTTTAGGGCCTTGCCTCCTGGATCTATTGATGGGATTGAAGCCCTAGATGAGGCCTTCTTAAAAAATTGTGGGGATAAAAAATATTTCTTGTACTATACTACAGAGTTTGGATCACTAAAGAAAGGGTAAGGGGAATCTGTTTTTGACTTCTCAAATAGGTTTAATATAATGTATCATAAAATTCCCACTGATATTAAGCCTACATAAACATCTGCAAAGATTACGTATTCTAGTTCTTTTGACCCTAATTTATGCCTCCTGTTAAGAGAAAGAAGAGCTACCTCCTTGGCTCATATGCAAGATGCATCCATTGAAGTATAATCTAATATATTGGAATTTGATAAGCTAAGGAGTAAGGATGATAGAGACAGAAGAA
>ML810670.1:78408-95781 GCA_009831015.1 Picea engelmannii
CCCCCTCTGAGCTAGCCCGCTTACCACTCGCCCATACTGTCTCGCCTCCCGCCGACACCTGTCTTAAACTCAAACTTTCCCTGCCTGTCACATCTCCCTTTTCACTTCCACCTCTCGCTTCCCGACATCTGTCTCTCATGTCACCTTCACTTGTGTTGGTGTCCCCACTCCCTCTACCACATCTGCCTCTCCTTCTGCCACCACAGCCTCGTCCCAGCCTTCGCTTCCTTCCACATGGTCTTCGCTCACTCGTTGTGCCATGCAATTTTGCGCCAAGCACTTCGCTCCACATCACCCCTGCATATACGCTAGCAGCCTGCAACGCCCGTATTGGTCATAGAAGAAGATCTGTGTGGCCTCGAGACATCGAGGTTGACTCTCAGAAGTCATGGGCACCGTATGAAACATTCATGGGTGTCAGGCCTCATCCTGATCCCAATGAAGGTAGTTACTGAATATGGGGGCGGTATTTGAGACCTCGTCTCATCCCATAAATGGAAAACATGCAGAGAGTGGCCATGAAGGCAGACTGTCAATCTGAAGCTTCCTTATGGACAGATTTTCCTGTAAAACACATAACTGTGCATGGCTTGCATCTGACATGAGGAGACCTGTACAATCTGACAGAGTAGGCGTCGACTGGAAACTTTGAATGCAAGGGTCTAATCACATTTCTGGTGGTTGCATCATTTTTAGTATATATAGGCAGGTTTGATATTTTGTTAAGGTTGAATGGTTGAGCTAGGCTCCCTGCTATTGTAATATTTTGAAAGAACACTAGTTATCTGGTTATGTACTTGATTTGAGATTTCTTGGTTAATCTAAGTCATCTTTCTTACTCCATCTTATTTTCCTATGATATTGAGAGAGTTCATGAATGACTGATTCACATGGATTATTGTAACTGTATTATGATGAATGTTTGTTTATAGTGTTGTTATGATTTCTTTCATTTTCCTTGAAATTTGAATCCAAGAAGATATTGTGTTTGATTTTTTCCTCCTTAGGCTGCTTAAAGACCTGATGCCCATAGCAGAACTCTACACCTTTCTCACCAAAGTCTTCCTCCTACTCACCTTTACTCCAACTTACCGACTAAAGTTAATCCAAGACCTCAATTGCTTGTGCATGCTAGTCCAGATTTCTGAGTTAGAACGTTATTATCATTGAGCCTTCTCCATTTGACCTCTTAAAACTCAATTACACTCACATAAACTGATGGGTATTGGGCTTACCTTCTATTCAATATGAAGGTGAGGTCTAGTGCTAACAGACAGATTTCTTTGTGTTGTAGGATCTAGAACAATTTAGTTAGATGATGGTCATTTTAATGATGTATTATCTGTTCCAAGTCTCTCCTGCAACCTTCTATCAATATATCAAATCACTCATTCGGGTGAAAGTAAAATG
Source organism: Picea engelmannii (assembly GCA_009831015.1). NCBI lineage: Eukaryota > Viridiplantae > Streptophyta > Pinopsida > Pinales > Pinaceae > Picea > Picea engelmannii. The sequence goes on from ML810670.1 coordinate 79,819, forward strand.
CTAGATTTTTCACCTCACCAAGTTGTAATCAAGGATTTAAAATATCCTAAGCATGTTCTAGCAACTGGAATTCTTGATCATGTTACTAGGTTACACAAATTTGACAATTTTGGGCCATCATCTTTTCCATCATTTTTTATTGCTCATAGTGATGACTTGAGAAAAAATTGGCATGAGTGATTTGGTCATCTAAACTATTTCTCATTGCAACAACTATGTAATCAAAATATATTGATTGGTATTGCTCTCATTTATTGTAGAGATGGTGTTTGTGCTAGCCATTTTCTCGGGAAACATTATCGGGATAGTTTTGAAAAATGTGCATCTTGGCACACCTCGACCCCCTTGTACCTTGTTCATAGTGATTTGTGTGGTCTGTTTCATTCTCCTTCTTTCTCTAGGTTCAAATACTTCTTAACTTTCATAGATGACTTCTTTAGACACACTTGGGTTTATTTCCTAAAACTTAAGAGTGAAGTCTTTGACATGTTTTTGGATGGAAAGACCCTTGTAGAAAAATTATCTAGACATCAACTGCAGAAATTAAAAATAGATAATGGAGGTGAATATGTTAACAATAAATTTACAACTTACTACACTACATAGGGAATTCAGATGCAATATGTATTTCCATATACACCACAAAAAAATGGTGTTGCTAAGAGAAAGAATCACACATTAAAGGAAATGGAAAATTGTATGATCCAATCTAAGGGGTTAAGTCTTCATTATTGGGTGGATGTCATTAATTGTGCCAATTACATTGTAAATCGAACTCCCACAAAAGATTTTAAAAATACAACACTAGAAGAAGCATGGACTAAAATTAAACCAAATGTAATACACATATGTGTGTTTGGTAGTGAATCATGGCCTCTCATTCCTTATGAGAAAAGGAAAGACTTACAACATAAAAGTGAGAAAGGCATTTTTTTGGATATTTTGAATATGTCAAAGGTTATAGACTTCTTCCACCACATTCCAATGAAATTATTATTTGGAGATATGTTAATTTTATGAAAATATCTCGACATGCAAACTTAATTTAGCATGTTTTCCATCTTCAGCCTGCAAGCCATCTTCAACGTTTGTGCCATATTCTCTTCTCAAATTTATGTTAGTGTTCCTATTTTGGTTTCTTCTTCAGAGGATGAAAGTGAGGATAAAAATCCACCTCTCCTTGATCACCTTCCTGCAATTGGGTCCATTGAACATGAACTTTAACCAACAACGTCGCTTCCTAGATGGATTTGTACAACATGCGAAGTATTTTTTATCTTGTTAGTGATCCTAAATATCAGCATTGTACGCATTCATATTTCCAGTGAGCCTCCTCTCATTTAGTTCAATTTTACGAGACTCGTGATCCAAAAACATCTGCAAAATATTTTGACTATCCACATTGGGACACAACAATAAATGAAAAATATTGTTCCTTAATGGTGAATGATGTTAGGGATCTTTTGCCTCTTCCAAAAGGAAGAAAACTTGTCAAATGAAAATGGGCATATATAACTAAGTATGCATCGAGTGGAAGGGTTGAAAGACATAAGGTTCAATTAGTTTCCAAAGAATTTTCTCAAGTTGAAGAAATTAAATATAATGAAACATTTTCCCCCGTAGAAAAAATGAATTCCATCCACCTTGTTCTAGCCCTTGTCGTGTCCTTTCCACCTCACATAAATGGGAGTTCCATTGTATGGATGTTAAATCTTCCTTCTTTCATGGAGGTTTGTAAGAATAAATTTACATGGAAAAACCTCTTCATTATGTTTAAAATTACTCCAATCTTGTTTTTCACCTTAAAAAATCTCTCTATGGTCTTAAGCAAGATCCTATGGCTTGGTATGTAAAATGGATAACTTTCTTCTTAACACTAGATTTTCTGGATGTCATTCTCTCCTCGATGTCTATACCAAGAAAGTAGAAAACCCTTTCATAATACTTGTTCTTTATGTTGATGACCTTATCCTTATTGGTAATGACCCTACACTTTTAAACCATGTGAAATGAAACCTTAAGAACAAATTTGAAATGACAGACTTAGATTATTTACATTGTTTCCTTAGCCTCCAAGTATTGCAAACCAAGGAATTAATTTCTCTTTCCCAGTCTAAGTATGTATGTGACCTTCTTTGTCACTTTCACATGGAAATTGTAATCCAAACCCTTCTCCCTTCTAGTCTGGAGTCAAACTTGTTTCCACCTATATTGCACCCAAACTAGATGACATTTTGTACCATTGGTTAGTTGGTAGCCTCTTATATTTCACTCATACCCATCTTGATATTTTCCTAGATGTTGGTATTGTTGCCTGGTATATGAAAACACCTCATGAGAGCCATTGAAAAGAAGGGAAAAAGATACTTCAGTATATCTAGGGTATAGTTCAATTTGGGCTACATTACAGTTCAGGGGGAACTACTTTGTTGGTTGGTTCCATTGATTTTGATTGGGTTGATGACCTTGATGATCATAATTATACTACAAGTTATGTTTTCGGTGACAGTCCATGTTTAGAACTAAGTCTACACCCTTTCCCCTCCTCTCTCATTTCCCTATACCTTCATCAAAATCACTCCTCTTCTGGTTGGTTAAGTTGGTTTCCCATTACTAAATGACTCAGTTTTTTATCATTATCTTTCTTGATTGATTCTATGCACCAATTATTTTTGTTTTCTTGAAGGATAATTGCATGCCATGGATTGGTTTCAAAATACGTGTCATCATGTTTACCATTGATTGAGTGTGCAGCAGGTCGACCAAGTCCTTTATATGCACAGGAAACATCCAAAAAGAAAGATGCAACAATCCATTTTGGACTTAGTTTGTAACAGACATATTTAAATTGTTGGCGATCGAGATCTAAAAGTCAATTAAGATCGACGACTCATGTGCATTCGTAGTTTCAAAACCACAGAAGGTTTAACCAAAAATCATATGAAGTTTCACTCCAGAACATTGTCACTCCAGAATATTTCAATCCAGAAAAAGCACAAATATCTGAAGTGTCGGAGCTCTGAAGCACTTGAGCCCCGAAGTGTCGAAGCATCAAAGCCCCTTTCTCATAATTTCTTCTTCAGCTGACATGTCATATGCCACCTATTGGTTGATTCCATATGACACATGGAACTCATTTCAAACACTTTGGTTATGTCATCCACGATATTTCAGGTGACACATGTCACTCTCGTTTTATGACATGTCATCGATTGTGACAACATGACGCCACGTCACTCCAGAAGATCATCACTCTGGGAGATTTCAATCCAGAGAAAATGAAGTTCCCCAGAGCTCCAGAGCTCCAAAGTATCGATGGGCCAGAATCCCTGAATTCCCAAAATATGTTGCCATGTCACTCTGGGAGATCGTCACTCTGGAAGATTTCAAGTTAGAGAAAACACAATTCCCCAGATCTTTGGAGCTCTGAAGTGTTGAAGTGTTGAAATATTAAAGGATTGAAGTATCCTAATCTCCGGTGAATTTTCTTAAGTGATAAGCATTGGTTAATGACTTTGCGAGTTCATTCATTGGGGAGATATTTATATTCTTTATTCGAAAGATCTCGAACGTTGATTTTTCAAAGTGGCTTATCCTCATTAATAGACCAAAACCAGTCCATCACCGAGCAAGACAAGAAGAAAGCGTTGATTACGGTCAAGATGAAGGAGTGCTTGAAGAAGCTTCCAACACACCCAGTTGTCTCCCAGTGGCCTCCAATAGCGCACATGGATACCAATGCTCGATACAGAACTCGGTTCTATCACTACTAGTCAGTTGTTTTCAAAGCTCAGTTTAGTCCAGCATATGCATCAGTCTAGTTTGTTGTGAAGTAGCAGTTCTTAGTTGTTTAACTACAAGAATATTTTAGATTAAGACATAATAGGTGGTCATTTGTGTTTAATATGAGCCACTTATTTTGATTAAGTCAAGCTCAAATTATACATTACCATACTCCAACAGTATTTTAGTTAAGTCAATAAGTTGTTTTCCAACTAATAGTGTAGAGTTAAGCCTCAGTTCCAGATGGTCAAGAGCCTCTACATCTTTGACAAATAGGCAATTTTTGTATGTTTGAAGGGTTCGATTTTTGGGAGAGGAATACTAATACATCAAATTGGTTCAATCTTCTTTGTGCATGGATCAAAGCTCTCCACCTAGTGAATATATTTTTGATAACAATTTTTTGTCCAAATTTACATGTGTCTTTATCTTATCTTGAATACAGTTTTTTATTTGTGCAAAGTACATTTCATTTCATTCAGTTATTGTATAACTTGTCTTTATTGATATGCAACTTGTGAGAACAACTAATGCTTTGATGAAGATTTTTTCTTATTGCAACCTGTGGGAGTAATTTTTTTTTTATACATGTTTAATGCCTTGAAATGATATTTTAATACGTAAACTTCTTACAACAGATTATTCATTGAGTGGTTTGTTCTTTCCCTTTGTTTTTTTACCTCCATTATCTCACTTGTCTGTCATTTGTGTCAAGGAGGACCCTCATCCATATCGTTCTGCCAACCCAACCATGTTCTTTCCTTAGTAAACCAACCCTCCAACTAACCAACAAAATAAAACAATAAAAAAACCAACCATTCCAAAACTTGAGGTGGCCTAGCTCTGCCCTTTAGCAGTCAGGTGCAGACTTTAGGACCAAAATCTTCTAGCGTCATTGTCAGGGAACAGAGTAATGAGATATCTTTCTCCGAGAGAACGACAACGATCATATCTGACCTTTGATGGTGAACAAAGATCAGAAACATTCAAACTGTTATCTTTCACTTGGCGACTCCACTGAGTAAACTTCACAAAAGAAATATTGGCTCCCAGTAAAGGACTCAAAAGAGCCAAATCTGAGCACATAAAAGCCACTAAGGCTCGGCCCAACCGTGAGAAGGACACATTATTCTCTGATCCAGAGAGACAACTAAGAGAATCCACCTTATCCCAGAGATATACCTCATCCCTCAAGGGTAAAGTTGCACCTACAGAATCTACTTTTGTCCATTTTCACAAGCATCTTGAATTTGCTAGCCTCAAGAATCACAATTCCAAGGAACCTAAGACACCTTCAACTCCTACCTCTACTTCATGATCTAGTCCAACATCCACCCATGTATCTCCAATAAATATTCAGATTCCTATTTCCCAAACAATGGTTGTTAACAGGAAGGATGCCATAATTGTTGCCAGATATGCACCCCCAGATTTTCCTGTAGGATTACATGCACTCCCATCCATAGATTACATGAAATATTTAATAAGATATAATGGGGAAGGGGATGTCATAGATGAGGAACATCTGGTAGCCTTCTACATCTTTGCAGGTAACTTTAACATTGACTATGCAGATGTGTGGATGAGGTAGTTTGTATAAAGCCTTGATGGGGAGGTAAGAAAATGGTTTTGGGGCCTCCCTCCATCCTCCATTGCATTTATTGATGCATTAGATGAATATTTCATAAATAAATGGGGAGATAGAAGGGATTATTTGTATTCCATCACTAAGTTTGGGGCCCTTAAGAGAAAGAATAGTGAGTCTGTTTTGGACTTCACTAAGAGATTTAATAAGATGTATGGTAGAATCCCAGATAAGATAAAACCAATTGAAGCCTCTGCTAAGATCACTTATGCCAATGCATTTGATCCATAATTCTCTCTTCTATTGAGGGAGAGTAGATCCACCACCTTGTTATCCATGCAATAAGCATCCATTGAGGTTGAGTCCAACATCTTAGCATTAGACAGGTTAAATACTAGATCTGAAAAAGACAAGAAGAAACAGAGAGAGGATTCCCCTGCCACCTCTAACCCAACCACATATGATCCCAAACTTAATGAAATGACCAAAACTTTGAAGGATTTGAAATTTGAAATAGCTAAGTTGAAATGGAAATCTAAACAACCAAACAAATCTTTTCAAGGGGATGAGAACAAAAATCACAACCAGTTTAGAAGGTCGAATGATGCCCCTCAGATAATGTAGACAGAGAGGAGGAATGTTGACGACCAAAGAGTAGTACCTCCTTTCCAAAACAATGAAATTGAGGAGATGGATGTAGATAGTGAGGTTGTGGATGATGTTGGTGTACTTTTCAATGAAACATATTTTCACACCAGTCACTTAACGCAACAAGATTATGAGGTAGCCTAACTGTCAAATCAGTTTGATATTGAGATAGGGGAAGAGGGAGTTATTCAAGACCAACCCCACAATAAATATGATTTGAGTCCTAGAATAGGCACTCCCAAAGCCACCACCTCCGATCAGAACAATAAAACAGAAGTTCCTCCCAAGTCAAATCCAAGCAAGGGTGCATTGACTAAAGCTCACCAGCCTCCTCCATTTAAACCTATTGTCCTTGAAGTAAAGGAAGTCGATAGGCTACAAGCATCTTTCAGCCTAGAGCATGAGTTGAGAAAGATCAAGATCCATGTACCTCTATCAAAATTGTTGAAAAATGAGCCTTTCAAAAAATCCATTATGAAGGTTCTGCAACCACCTACTTCTGTTGTAAATTTTGATGTAATTAGTCTACAGGATGAAAACCCAGCCATTACTGTGGGCCCACATATCAAGGATGGCTTTGATGCATCTCCGACATTCTACGTATCTTTAAATATCCATGACAAGATCCTATATAACTGTCTCAGTGACTCAGTGTCCTCACACAATGTCATGCCTAAAGTTTTTATGGAGGAACTAGGCCTGGAGATCACCAAGCCCTACCAAGACCTTTATTCATTTGACTCTAAAAATGTCAAATGTTTTGGATTAATAAAATATATAGTGGTTTCTTTAGCATAGTTACCCATGAAGAGTGTAGTGATGGACATCGTTGTGGTTGACATCCCCCCCAAGTTTGGTATGCTTCTATCCAGGACGTGGTTCAAGAAGGTTGGAGGATCGTTACAACTGGACCTCACATATGCCACCATCCCTATTTTCGGAGGAAAGCATAGGAGGCTACACAGGGAGGTCATATTGGCCTATATCGTCAACGACCATCAGAATCCAAGCAATCACCCAATTTACATTGTTGAGGATGAGATCGGCTCATCTGGTTTTCATCTAAATGGTGATGAACCAGAAATTACAGTCAGCAAATGCAAAAATCAGTCTTGGACAGATTAGCAAAACAAAGTGTGGAAGATGTATTTCGATGGCTCTTCGTCAAAAGAAGGTTTCGGGGCTAGTATAGTCCTCATTGTCCCTGCGTAGGAGATTATAATGCTCTCTTATAAGTTGAAATTCAAGACTACTAACAATATAGTTGAGTATGAAGCTCTGGTACTTGGATTGAGGGCTGCTAAAGACATGGTCGTTTAAAGTTTGGAAATCTTTTGTGATTCTAAGTTAATCATCAATCAAGTCAAAAACATCTATAAAGCTAAGAACCAGAGGATCAAACAATATAGGAAAGAGGTGTCGGACCAGGTTGAAAACTCCTTTCTAGCATTTAACATCTCCTTCATTCCCAAAGAGGCAAATCATAAGGCAGATTCTTTGGCCTTGGCTACCAATACATTGAGACCTCCCATTGGCCCAAATATCAAATATCAAGTGGAATTTAGACATAGAAAATCCATACTAGACAACATAAAGCATTGGCAGGTCTTTAGTGATGACTTGGAGCTACAAAGATTTTTGCAGACCATAGAAGAATTCTCCAGTATCTTAATAGATCAAAAGGGTGAAGATGACGAATTATACAATCAACAAACATATCAGTTGTTGAACAAGGTGGTTGGCCACAACATTGTGGAACTTAAAAAAAAACACATCCCCAAGGGTCTAGTACCACTAGAAAGGTTATTTGACAGTTATGATGTTTCCAAAGAAACAACCATAAAAAATCAAGAAGAGGAAGTGATGGACTGCAACATTGGGACTGTTGAAAATTCCAAAGTAGTCAAATTGTCCAAATCGCTACCTCCAGAACAAAAAGACAAGTATGTTAACCTCATGAAAAAATTCTCTGATGTTTTTTCATGGTCGTATGAGGATTTGAATACATTTGACACTGACATCATCCAGCACAAGATCCCTCTAAAGGTTGTTTCTAAGTCATTGCAGAAAAATATTAGGCAATTTAATCCAATGTTAATGGCCATAATTGAGAGAGAGTTGAAACGAATGCTTGATTCCATAATTATTGTTCCCTTGAGGTACTCATATTGGGTGGCCAACTTGGTTCCTGTGAGGAAAAAGAATAGGGAAATATGCTTGTGTGTTGATTTCCAAAATATCAACAAGTGTTCTCTAAAGGACAACTACCCCATGCCGAAGATGGACAATATCTTGCAAAGGGTAGTAGGTGCTCACATGATTTCTTCTTTGGATGGGTACTCTAGTTATAATCAGACAGCAATGACTGAAAAAGACAAATAAAAAACAACATTCACAACCCCATGGGGAACATTTATGTACAACAAAATTCCCTTTGGACTCATGAACGCAGGGGCCACCTTTCAGAGGGCTATGGATGTAGTCTTCGTGGGGGAGAAAGATAAATATATGGTTATATATTTGGATGACATCACCATTTTCTCCAAATCATATGATGAGCATTTACAACACATCGAGAAGATTTTTCGAAAATGCAAAATGTATGGAATTTATTTGAATCCCAGGAAGTCCCACTTTTTTATGCCAGAAGGTAAGCTCCTAGGTCACATCATATCAGCAGGAGGTATAAAAATAGACCCTAGGAGAGTGGAGGCCATTCAGGAAATTGAAATCCCCATAAACAAGAAGTCTATTCAGTCTTTTATAGGAAGAATAAATTTTTTAAGGCTTGTTGTGCCAAACTTTGTTGAAATCATAAGGCCTATCACCAACATTGTGAAGAAAGATGTCGTTATCAAGTGGTCACAAAAGGAAAAATTAGCATTCCAAAGGATCAAACAAGATTTGGTTGAAGCCCCTGTATTAGTCAGCCCTGGCTATTCCAAAGAGTTCTTTATCTTTTCTTTTGCTTCTGAGGAAACCATTGTTGTTGTGCTGCTCCAAAAGAATGAAGAAGGGAATGAACAACCCATATCTTTTTTCAACAAAGTCCTCCGAGATGTTGAGCTGAAGTATGACATATTAGAAAAATAGGCATATGCGTTGGTAAAAGCTTTAAAGGCCTTCAGGGTGTATGTGTTACAGTCTATCATAATAGCCTATGTTCCTAGAAACAATGTCAAAGAGATTATGGTCCAGCCAGACAGTGAAGGGAAGAGAGGGAAATGGATTGTCTAATTGTTGGAGTATGACCTGCACATAAATCCCACCAAGATAATTAAGGGGCGGGGACTTGCCAAGTTATTATCAGAATCAAATTGTAAGGTACTGGAATTTCATTAGATATTCACCCAATCTGATGCACCCATGACACATTCTGGACAAGGAAACATGCAAGCATATAGAAATTACTCCTCTTCACCTTGGTACAGAGATGTTATTTACTTTCTACATCATTTAGAATGCCCACCAGATTTGAAAAATATGAGGGTCGGGTCTCTCAAATTAAATGCTATAAAATTTTGCATTTTTAATCAGAACCTGTATTAGAGGGATCTTGTTGGCATCCTATTAAAATGTCTTGATGAAAATGAATCTAAACAAGTCACAAAATATATGCACAGGGGAGTTTGTGGAGGACACCAGCATTGGAAATATACAACCCTCAGGATCCTAAGGGCAGGGTACTACTCACCCACCCTTTTATCATATGTATTTACTACAGTAAGGGCATGCAATGAATGTCAAAAGTTTACAGACAAACATAAATTACTCTCACTGCCCCTAAAACCTATCACTACCAGTGGCCCATTTCAGCAATGGGGATTAGATTTCATAGGTGAGATAAACCCACCCTCCAATGGGTAGCACAAGTGGATTCTCACTTCCACTGACTACTTTACAAAATGGATCAAGGTTGTGCCCACCAGGAATTCTACTAACAAGGTGATTATGAACTTTTTGGAAACCAATATATTTTTCGGATCTGACTACCCTAGAAAGATTATAACAGACAATGCTTAGGAATTCAAGTCCAAATCCATGCTTGACCTCTGTGGCAGCCATAACATTTCCTTGACATATTCCATGCCCTATTATCCTCAAGGGAATGGGTTGGCCAGGTCATCAAACAAGACTCTCATTAGGATCATCAAGAAATTGTTCACTGAAAACAAGAAATAATGGGACTCTAAACTTAAGTATGTCTTGTGGGTTGATAGGATCATCACCAAGAGATCCTTGGGAACCTCACCATTTAATCTAGTCTATGGGATAGATGTTTTCTTCCCTACTCAACTCGGTCTACCAATTGAGTAAGAGAAGGACGGTGGGAGCAAGTTATTAAGTTCCAAATCATTGATATGTTGTTCTCAGTACCCCACAAGGAGGTGTTGTCCCCAGTTGGAGCCAATGTTGAGACCTAATTCTACACCCCTGCCCATCCTCTCTCATTTCCCTATACCTTCATCAAAATCATTCCTCTTCTGGTTGGTTAAGTTGGTTTCCCATTACTAAATGACTCAATTTTTTATCATTATCTTTCTTGATTGATTCTTTGCACAAATTATTTTTGTTTTCTTGAGGGATAATTGCATGTCATGGTTCGGGTTCGAAATACTTTTCATCATGTTTCCCATTGATTGAGCATGCAGCAGGTGAACCAAGTCCTTGATATGCACAGGAAACATCCAAAAAGAAAGAAACAACAATCCATTTCAGGCTTAGCTTGTAACAAAAAGATTTAAATTGTTGATGGTCGAGATCCGATAGTCAATTAAGATCGACGACTCTTGTGCATTCGTAGTTTCAAAAACGCGGAAGGTTTAACCACAAATAGTATGAAGTTTCACTCTGGAAGATTTCAATTCAGAACAAGCACAAATCTCCAAAGTGTCGAAGTGTCGAACCATCGGAGCCCCTTTCTCATAAGTTCTTCTTCAGCTGATCTGGCATATGCCATCTGTCAGTTGATTCTAGATGACACGTGGCACTCATTTCAGGCACTTTGGTTACATCATCCGCGTTATTTCAGGAGCTATGAAGTGTCGAAGTGTCGATGGGCCAGAATCCCTGAATTCCCAAAATATGATGCGACATCACTTTGGAAGATTTCAATTCAGAGAAAACACAGTTCCTTGGAGCTCTGGAGCTCCGAAGTGCCGAAATATTAAAGGATTAAAGTATCCTAATCTCCTATGAATTTTCTAAAGTGATAAGCATTCGTTAATGACTTCGCGAGTTTGGTCATTCGGGAGGCATTTATATTATTTATTTGAAATCTCCCGAACGCCAAATTGTCAAAGTGGCTTATCCTCATTAACATACCACAATCAGTCCATCACCGAGCAATACAAGAAGAAAGGGTCGGCTACGGTCAAGATGAAGGAGTGCTTGAAGAAGCTGCCAACAAACCCAGTTGTCTCCCAATGGCCTCCAACAGCGCACATGGATACCAGTGCTTGATATAGAACTTAGTTCTGTCACTCCTAGTCATTTTTTGTCAAAGCTCAGTTTACTCCAACATATACATCAATATAGTTTGTTGCAAAGTAGTAGTTCTTAGTTGTTTAACTGCAAGACTCTTTTAGATTAAGACATAATAAGTGGTCATTTGTGTTTGATATGAGCCACTTCTTTTGATTAGGTCAAGTTCGAAGTATACATTACCATACTCCAACAATATTTTAGTTAAGACAATAAGTTGTTTTCCAACTAATAGTGTAGAGTTAAGCGTCAGTTCCAGATGGTCGAGAGCCTCTACATATTTGATAAATAGGCATTTTTTGTATGTTTGAAGGGTTTGGTTTTTGGGAGAGGAGTATCAATACATCAAACTAGTTCAATCGTCTATGTGCATGGATCAAAGCTCTCCACCTAGTGAATATACTTTTGATAACAGTGTTTTGTCCAAATTTGCATGTGTATTTATCTTATCTTGAATACAGTTTTTGATTTGTGCAAAGTACATTTCATTTCCTTCATCTATTGTATAACTTGTCTTTATTGATATGCAACCTGTGAGAACAACTAATGCTTTGATGAAGATTTGTTTTTATTGCAACCTATGGGAGTAATTGTGTTTTTGATACATGTTTAATGCCTTGAAATGATATTTTAAGACTTAAACTTCTTACAACAGATTATTCATTGAGTGGTGTGTTCTTTCCCTTTGTTTTTTTACCTCCATTATCTCACTTGTCTATCATTTGTGTGCCACTAGCCAAGGAGGACCCTCATCCATATCATTCTGCCAACCCAACCATGTTCTTCCCTTAGTAAACCAACCCTCCAACTAACCAACAAAATCAAACAACTGAAAACCAACCATTCCAAAACTTGAGGTGGCCTAGCTTTGCCCTTCATAAGTCAAGTGTAGAATTTAGGACCAACAATTCCAAACCTATCACTTGGGATTGTAAGAAACAAAAAGTTATTGTTCTTTCTTCACCAGAGGTAGAGTATCAAACAGTGGTTAATGCAAGTCAAGAATCCTTGTGGCTTCAATAGATCCTTTCATATTTGAATTCTAGCAACAACATCCAACCACCCTCTTGTGTGGCAATCAAAGTGTCATCAAGCTCACCACAGATCCAATTCAACATTAGCACAAAAAAAACATTGAGCTACATATGCATTTCATCAGAAAGATCATTCATGATCTTGTTCTTGAGTGTTGTTTTTCCTAATAGATGATCAAGTTGCAAACATTTTCACAAAGTTTCTTACGGAAGCAAATGTTTCCCAACTTTGATCTATGTTAGGATTTCAGGAAGTTTTCATTAAGGGGGGGGGGATACTTTAATGTCTCCTTCCTTTTCCTATAATGTCACATTTGCAAATCCTTCAATCATATCCCAAGTTGTTCTTAAGAGGGGATGTTAGGATATTTAGACAATTGGGAGTTAGTTAAGATCAACTTAGTCTGATGTGTCTTTAGGTAAAATTCTATTTCTTTAATATGCATTTGTAGTTATGTAATCCAATGGTCATGATATGTTCTCACATTAAGTGATCCAAAAACTCATATTATCCTTTATACCGATGGTTATATTGATCCATGGCTTTACACTCGATTAGTCCATGATCTCTATTTAAAGAGTATGGAGGATCATTTGTTGAAGATAAATTGTAAGAAACTCTTATGTACAATATTTTTCTTTTTGCATTAAAATATTACCTCAAGTGGTCATGTTGGTTGGGGCCATGGATTGTTTCTCTCTTTGAAATATTTAACCACATAATACAATGGTGTATTGATCTTTGATTTAGTTGTGTGAGCAACTGCTTAAGGTGTTCGTCTTGTGTGGAAATACCATTTTTTTTAACATAAAGCAATTGAGAAGTTTGACTAATCTATAGTTAATGAAGTTATGGATACTACCATAATCAATCAACATTGTTACATTTTTTTTAGATATTCTTCTATCTTCAAAGTTTCAGGAGTGTAAATTCTAGTTCTAGATATGGTTGGAGTGATCTCTTCTAGTTCTAGATATTAAGAAGGCTCCATTCTTTTTATTCTCCCTCTTCACAATCTATGCAAAATAATTTCTTCATATTGCACTTGCTATCACAATTGAAACATAGTTCATTTTTTGTTCTTTCATTCAATTGTTGAGGTTTCAACCTTGTAGGTTGAATGAGGTTATTAGTCCGAGCATTACCCTCTTTATAGGTGTTAGTGCAAACCCTTCTAGTAGTCATATTTTTACTTCCAACTTTCCTTAAAATACTAAAAGAATTCTCCGAATATTTCAGTCCAAGAAACATATATCATGTTGAATGTTCTCCTTTAAAGTGCCCATAAATAGAACCAACAAATCATCATCTAGAATATGCTTCACTCTAAAACTCAACTTTTGAAAGTGTTGAATGTGCTCTATAACTAGACCTCTTTGTCTAAGATTTATTAATTGGTTAAAGAAGGTGTTGCTCTTAATACCCACATAACATGTTATCAATTTATTTGTAAAAATGGACCAAGAGGCAATAGAGTCTTTTTTACATTCGCAAAGCCATCAGTACGAAACAAATTGAGCATGTTCTAAATACAAGAATGCAATAGTTACCTTTTGTATTTAAGTTGGCACTTGGTGTAGATCAAAGAATTGTGCCATCTAAAATATCCATGTTATGGGATCATTACCATCAAACTTCCTATATGCCATGTACTTACAATTGTAATAATAAATAACAAATAAATGGTCTTTAAAAAAAAAATAGACAATAATAAATTAAAGTCATAATAATAAGAAATAAGATATTATAATAAAATAAAAAGTTAAAATAAGAAAATTAAATAAATTACTAAAAACTTATGAAAGAAAAGCTAAATTAAGAAAAGATTAAAACTTCATGATTAATTATTTAATGACAAGTGTAATTCATGCATGGAACCTCTTATATGGATGGGTAAGAATAATTCTATATAATAAAGGTTGAGAAGAAAGTTTGACATATTTTTTTGTTGGTGAAATTGATGGAAAGGCTTGGAAGTTGGTTGCAAGGAGAGTTTTCCCCCACACTCTATTGCAATAGGATGGATCAAATATTGGAGTGCAACAGTTCGACATTCATAACATTACAAGTGAGTTGATTCCTTCAACTCTGAGATAAGTTTCTCATCACTCACTCTTTCTTGCAAATTATGTAATAATAATTATTATATATTTATTTCTTAAGCTAATGGTTGCAAATTGCTATATTCATTTATGCATTAATTTTATTAGAATTTGAACCATTATATATATTATCATAACATGGTTGCAACCATCGTGGAATATGAACCCTTACACAACCATAGAGTCTTGTATGCACCCAATACTTATGCTCGTGTCTAAGGTATTTGGGAAATATATTTCTTATAATTATTTATAGGAAAACCGAAATTGATGTCGAGTCCACAAATAAAGAGTAGGAATGAATTAATACTGATTAATTATGTGAAGTATGACGTAACGAGGGACGGGATAAGCCAAGAGGCAAGCTTAGCATGGCTTTATTTTCCTACATTTTCACAGATTTTACTGTGGCTTTGTTTTCGAGTACTTTTATAAGAGCACATGTACACACCAACTTTCCATCAAATTTGTCGACCCAGTAAAAAATGGGTATTTGTCTCTGAAAATTATGAGCACCATGTTCTCATTTATAATTCGTCTCATGTTAATGGCTTGTGTAAATTATACATGAATTTATTCCTCGAAATCTTATTGACATAATGTTTTTAATAAATGAATATCCTTGGTAAAATAAATGTGGTGTATTATATTAAATTAAAGAAAAGTGGGATAAAATGATTTTGTTTGATTTTATATATATATATATATATATATATATATATATATATATATATATATATATATATATATATATATATATATAAAAAGTGTTATTGGATACATATTAATAAATGTAGTAGGTTAAACATTTTATTAAATGTGAGATTTTTTTATTAATCGAAATTTGGTGAGAAATTGTTAGATTTGTAGATTTGAGTGATTATTTTTGTATAATCCGAGTGTTTCAGGGGTTTTTCAGCATGTTGAATCCATCTTTGCATTCAAAAATAAATTTTGAACAAAAAAAAATAATGATTCGTGTAAATTTACATCACCATATTCCGACGAAAAATTCCATTTCGTAGAACAACAGCTTGACAACGCCTTAATAAATTCATGTTTTTTAAATACAATATTAATAAAAACATTTGGTAGGGGGAGTTAAGAAAAGTTTATTTTCCGAGGTTTTATTTTATATAGTAAAATTAAGTATAAGTAATATGGTTAATATGTTAAATTGGAGTGATGTAATATAAGGTAGAGTTATGTTAAATAGATATAAGTATAAGAGATAAGTTAACTATAAAAGTTTATGGAAAAGTGGAAATAAGGAGAAAGTTACTATACATATTTTTATGTTTAAAGAAATTGTGGTTCGATAAATAA
>ML810670.1:106266-121754 GCA_009831015.1 Picea engelmannii
AAGGGTCATGATGAGGCACACTAAGGTTGACACATTGATAGATAGTGGATCTCAATCTAGCCTAATTTCAGAGGAATTGGTTAAGCAATTGGGATTAAAAACAAAGATGCATCATAAGCCTTACACACTTAAATGGATAAGCAACAATCATCAACTTCACATAACAAAGCAGTGCACATTAAAATTTGCAATTTCATCTAAGTTTGTAGACGAGGTAACATGTGATGTGGTGCCACTAAGTGAATGTGGAATGGTCTTAGGCAGTCCATACTTGTATGATCGTAAAGGAATCTTCTACAGGGAAAAGAATCAATATCACTTAATCAAAGTAGGTCAAGAATATGTGGTTCATGTTCATCATGTCAAAGCAAATAAATCTCTTCAAACTATGGAACAATTAAAAAAGGCAGCTCAAGCAAGCAACATGCCTATAATTGTTTCAAATCAAGTAATCGATCTTAAGCAAGAACATGAGATGATTGTGGAATGGAAAATCAATCATACTTTGCTTCAAGATAAGCTAATGTCGTGCAAATATTACAAACACATCAGCTCGTTTGCAGTCATATTTTTGATGCTATCATTAGTAATTTCAGTAAGATGTGACAGGGTACAAATGGATAGCAATATGTTGTCAGTTATCATGATTGTCTTACAGTTAATCTTGATGAGACAGGTGCACAGGACAGATTTCAAAGACAAAGAACAAGTCGGGTGGCCTATCTCGAGCTTGATGACTAGTCAGTAACCTTTTGGGGACCAAAAGGTCTTTAGTGGGGAGGTGCGATCCAGAATTGGATCCAGGAGATTGATGGGGCTCAGAAAGGCTTAAAAATCAATCACACTTTGCTTCAAGATAAGCTAATGTTGTGCAAATATTACAAACACGTCAACTCGTTTGTAGTCATATTGTTTATGCTATCATTAGTAATGTTTTCTACATGGATGATAGTAGCTTCAATAAGATGTGACAATGTACAAATGGCTAACAATATGTTGTCAGTTATCATGATTGTGTTACAGTTAATCTTGATGAGACAGGTGCACAGGACAAATTTCAAAGACAGAGAACAAGTCGGGTGGCCTATCCCGATCTTGATGATTGGTCAGTAACCTTTTGGGGACCAAAAGGTCTTTAGTGGGGAGGTGTGATCCAGAATTGGATCCATGAGCTTGATGGGGCTCAAAAAGGCCTAAAAATAAAATTTCTCAGAATGGATTTGAAACAGACGTGTGTGTAGGGCTCGACAAAACGAACCCAACACAACTTGAACAAGCTCAAACAAACATCATATGCTCCAGATATCATGATCTGTTCATTTGGCCAAACAAGAAAAAAAATGATGATTGTACAATCCATACAGTTCCACGTGGAAGTTGACTGTACAAGTCGTACGACCATACAAGCTGATGTGGTTGGCATAGTTGGTGTTAACGTTGCAGCATCTGGAGGTGACACGTGGCAGGGTGACTGGGCGTATGGATGGTTGACGTGGACAGACAGGTGGACCAATCTGGGAGTGACACGTGTCACCACTGCAAAGGTGACACGTGGCACATTCGTACGTCTCTTATGTGGCAGGTGATGTGGATGACATGTGTGGTAGAGCTTGACGAATAGAGTTTTGACATGTGGCATTGTTTTCGGTGAATGGTGAGGTGCCACGTGGCCCAGACATGGGATGTCATGTGGCACCCATTGGTTGGTTAAAGTTTGTTGAAAAAATTTTGGCGTCCACCAAGTTCGACCGCGTGACCTCTCCACCGAGCTAACGACTTGGCAGGGTCAGGGCTAGCCATCCCACCCGCATTTGGTTCTTGTTAAATCATGGGGAAAACTTATATATAAGTTTTCACTGTTGTAATGATGGGCAGAGTTAGGGTTGGGGCCTATCCCCATCCCCCAACATATTACCATGCGGATGTGTTATATGACCTAAGCCCATACCTTAATTCTAATGGCATGCATAGGTTAGAGCTTAGCCCCTGGTTCATGGCCACTGCATACCCTCATCGCATATGACCCAGCATGTATATGGTTGTTAGCGCGAAGGATAAGGGTTAAGCCCTGGTTGGTCAGGATAGCCCACCGACCAGGGGGCTTAACCGTGGGATTATTTGTCGAGGGCCCTAACCTATATGGCACGTGGAAGGAAAAGGATAGGGCCATATGGTCGGTACCCCATGAGACTAGGGTAGAGATCGAGGGGGCTAGGAACAACGCACTAGCCCGAGGCCACATGGAGGCTTCCACATGACCAGGGGCGTGGAAGTAAAGGGGGTTGCGCCCTTCTTTTCTCAAAAGTGGGTTTATACTTTATATTAAGTGATTTCAAATTATTTTATTCAGCAGAATTGGAGATTTTTGGCCAATATTGGGGGATATTGGGCCCTTTTTGAGGCCAGATATTGGGGGGAAGTTGGGAGATGGTTACCAACTTCATATCTATATAAACCAGGGCTTCTTGAAGCCATGGAGGGGACATTCAGAGCAGGTTTATGCTGAATATTTTCCAAGACAAAGCCATTTTTATGCAGGAAAGCTATTGAGGAACGCACCTTTGCGGGCCATTTCTGGGAGCTCCGGTCATCCGATTTCAATGTCACTTATTTTGTTGGGTTCCATTTATGTGGTAGACTAAGACTAGATCAGTTTGTAACCTTTTTGGCACTGTTGTGATGCACTTTTGAATCTTTGAAGAGAAATAAGAAAGCCTCGCCCACTGAGACAAAGGCCTAGAGACGTAGGCGAGATTGTCGAACTATGTTATCACATTGGTGTTATGGTTTGTTGTTGTTTTATGTTTATTTCCAGATCTGAATATGCTTAATGGATTCTATGTTTAATCCATGTTTATTCCTCTTTCATTCAGCTTCCTAATTGGTTAATTAACACATGCTTAATAACTCAACCATTGTCATTTAAAATATCTTTGTGGATCATAAATAGAAATCATTTTCAAGATTCATCTCACTCTTAACAACATATAAGGTGGATATATAGAAATCCTATTACAAAATTTATCTCACGCTTAACAACATATAGGGTGGTTGTATCAAAATTTTACAGAATTCCTCTCACTCTTATAATTTACAATGAGTGGCTTACAAGCCTTATAATACAACAATAGAAATAGACTTAGGAGATATATACATATGCATATTACATTTACAAAGATACATATTTACAATGAAATCTTTTTTCATGGATGGTTTATTCATGGACTCGTCCTCCCCTTAGTACTGGAAGGAGTCTCACAACTTCCTATCTCTGACAATACCTCTAATGTTGATGTTGAATCTGAAATTGAATGTGATGCAGAATTTGATGTTGAATCCAGGAAACCATTAGACCAAATTATAGGTATTCCCATTAACCTATATAACCTCTCCTTGCGAACACCAAGAAATACCATTGTGTCTTGAGCATCTTCCCTTGAATACACAATTACCTATCCATTCTGGAATGCGGCTGCATATCCTTAATTTTCAAAATCCTCAACTGAGAGTAGGTTTACTTTCAAATATGGAACATATAACATATGTTCTATTCCCAGAAATCCTCCTGACTCGAGCTGGAACCTTACATATCCATACCTTTTTATTTCTTGTTTGGTGTTAGCTCCAAATCCTACATAGCAATCTATGTTGATCTATGAGAATGTCAGGAATATTGATCTCATCCCTGTCATGTGGCTAGATGAGCCATTGTTTATGAACCATTGCTCGATGTCTTCATATGTCACTCTGCTAAGACCAACCATTAAGAAGTATTATTTCTCAAATCTTCCAAAAAGACTATTAAATTCATTTGGGGTTGTTGCTTGTCTTCTTGCAAGTGCCTTTACATCTTTTTGGTTCTGCTTCGGACATAAGTGTGGATAAAGTGTCCAACATGTCTCGATCTGATGTCCACTCTTACCACAATAAGAGCAGAGAGTCTTGTTCCCATATTGGAACCACGATCCCTTCTTGTCATTCCCCCTTTTCCTTTTCTTTGAGAAATGACCTCTACCTTTAGCCTTCTTCTTGGATGTATTATCTTGCACGGAATGTCTTCTTCAACATTTCTCCATGCCATGGTTACTAGTTCCACAAAAATCACATGGATACGTAGACCATTTACCAATGGGAAATGTCTTCATTCCCCCTTTAGAATGCACATCTTTCTCTAGAGATGTCTTATGTATTTTACCTTTCTCTGGCTGGAAGGTAAGACTAACTGCTTATGAAGGACCTCTTCACATGAAGTTCTCCTTGCTTCAGTTGTCCTCGATCATTATCCATCTTGAAAGGAAAACGAATAATATGATTCATCTTTCTCGATCATGCCTTTTGAAGGAGTTAGTTTCTCTTGCATCAAAGACTTTACATTCACAACTTGTCAATCCTCATGGATTGATGTTGATGGTGCCAATACCTTATCCTTGGTCTGCAACTTCCTTTCCAACTCATGAAAAATACCTCTGTGAAATTTCTCATGACATATCAGTCGATCTTCCAGCTTCTTCTTCCCTTCCTCAAGAGTTTGAAATTCCATCCTTAATTTAGAATTATCCTTCTGAATATGTCGGTTAATGTTCTTTTGCAGCCTTAACTTCATGAGGGCTTTACTCATTTTTTCTTCTCAATTAGAGTCTTCAAAACCTTCACCAACTTAATTCTTGGATATTATCACATCAACAACTTGCAAATACACGTCAAAACTAGATCCGATGTCACTTGATCTGAAAATCCTTAGATACCACTTATTCCTTTAAAACATACATATTAGATTAATTCTTGATCGTATTGAGGTGATTTGAAGAAAAATGATGTTGTGCTTCTTATCCAAAATATCATAAACTGATGATCAATTTGAAGATTTATGAGATAACACAATAGAAAACAAAAGAAATCAAGTTATACAATTTTGACGAAATATTTTACTTCATTTCCAAGTTCCCTTCAAACTATGAGATTACTTCTAATAATCCCAAAATGTCAAATTGCATTACAATATGGACTTACAAAAGCCAATTTTATGGACTCTCTTTAATTCCATTGCTCAAACTCAGAAAATGAGTTTACCATTGAATTCCTTATTAAATTATGAGAAAATTGAGTATAAAGTCAATCGTATTCTGAATTGGCTCAATGTTACCCTCTTTACACACCAAACGATGCACTACGACGCTCATTAATGGAAATATAGACTAATACTTTTACAAATGACCTCTTAGCACAAAAATAACATCACCATTGAACTCTTCTTGGAAAAACGAGAAAAATGAGTATAAACATGCCTATCTTTGGACAATATACCTCATGGCATGCATATCAAGACAATACCAAATTAGGCTCCTCTCCTTACACACAAATCTATGCAATATGTATAGTACCCAGGTCTTGGGATCCATGAACACCTTGGAATGTGTGTCTATATCAATATTTGTTCCCAGAAATAGGGTCGTGAACCAAAACCGTACCCCGCACTATGTGCTGACATCATCATTATAATAAATACAATATAACCCATTTGGTTATAACAAGTCCTATATGTGGAATGTTGGTTAGTAGATAGTGGTTAAGACGTTGGAATATTGAAATATTCCTGGAAGATTCCCACAGAGGTCGTAGTTTCATATCCACTGAGCCATAACCATTTTGATCCTTAGGCTAACTTGGCCTTCTAGAAGGTGCCACATGGCACCATTTGATTAGCCCACATGGAAGATTACCATTGGTCTATGCCAACTGTACCTGCCACATGTGCATATGGATTGCCATGTCACCTACTGACATATATACCACTTGTGTGTGTGGATTTCCACATGTCGGTCTATTACTAGTCCACCTGTCTTCCTGCCAAGTCATCATACGCACTGCCACGTCATCCGTATAGATGACACGATTCAAAATTTTATTAGTGCAAATGGACCCTTGAAAAGTCCATATTTGGGTGACATGTGGCACATTGTCATGCTGCCATGTCACCTTGTTGGCATCTCTCTGTGTCATGCTAATGTCATCTTGAGTTGTACGGACATGCACGTGTCCCTTTTACTTTGATTGTTTCCATATTTTGACCTAAACTTTGACCATCCATAACTTTTGCATACAAACTCCATTTCAACCGATTTTTGTGTCGTTGGAAAGATATCGCCAAGATCTACATAATGATTCCCTTTTCAAGAGAATTTGATATGGTCAAATTTTGAGCTTTTATGGATCATCATGGACCTTTATGAACATTCTAGATCCTCCTGGACCTCTGTGAGAATTCCTGAATCCTCCTAGATCAATGGTGGCATAACATTAAAGATATAATAAACCCATGAGTACATGTAATATGGAAATAAAGTAGACAAGTTTGAAATTATGTAAAATGGGGATAAACACCTTAGCATAAAGGAAGTATTTTCCTAACAAGTCAAATATTAGTGATAGTTAAGTAGGGTGCCCAATTTAAATAGAAACAATATGGAATTGTTTGGATTAGAGTAGTTAATTAAAGCTCAGATAACTCCCTTAAGGTGTATACCTAATAGATATCATTGAAGTGTTAAACGAAACTACGAAAAGGTAATAAAACCTAAGGAAAATTTATGAAATGATGATGAAAGGATGTCTCACCCAAGTGGAAATCTCTCTTAAGGATATTGATGAGTGTATTGAGCAACATGCATGGAGAAAAGGGATGATTGGTAAGGATCATAGTGATGACCTATATAATTTAAAAGTGTCAAGATAGGAAGTTATGAACTAGAACCCTTTTAATTAGTGAGGGTACTTTTTGGCAAAGGAAATGGACTATGTGATAGGTTGAGTCTTTAAGAATGATGAGCGAACACCTAACATGAAGAGTAGGAAGCTTGTCTTCCAATGACTAGTTATGTATTGGATTAGATGAATTAATTCTTCTGAGGGTGAATAATTATAATTTCTAGGTGATGGAATAAATCACTAGGGATTAATTGTTCCTTCATGCTATTGGTATAGTGGTTCTTGAATGAGTAAACTCTAGATGTAAAGTGACGTAAGAACCTTAGGTAATGATCAAAGATATACAAAACCAAAAATTTAGATATTGGCGAATTATGGCATGTTAGTAAGGCCAATGATAACTTAGTGCTAAATTTCACCTAATTTCCCTAGGCGGGAAAGAATACATAAATACATATTGTGACTCTAGATGATGGCGTTTATATGAAATTCAATAGTGTATTCAGGCAAAGAAAATATATGAAAATTTTAGCACACTGATAGGGTGACTATATATATCCCGCAATTTGTCAACCTTCTTGTTGAAAGAAGAGGAAATGATAATCAAGAAACAATTGATATCTAGATGATCACATGGTACTCATAGTACTAATGATACTTTGTAGAGTTAGCTTGATTTGACGAACTTGAGCAAGTAGATCCATGTAGGATGGATTCTTTGATGATATTTCTCATATTAGATATAAAAGTTGGTGTTCATTATTTATTTATGCATACTAATAAATTTTATTTTGTTGATGAATCATGATGAGAACACTCATGATGTTTATATTTCTCTACATGTGATATCTGTTGAGATGATTATCAAGTTCATGATGTTATATTAATATGTGGTTCCATTTATTATGTTGATGTAATGTTATATCTTTGGTAAAGAAATATTGAGGTTATGTTCTTATGATAATATCTCCTCATGTGATGACATGATGTAATTGCATGGAATTATTTTATGACAAGATGTTTTATGATGACATGCATGTGCATGTGTTGATGACAATGATGTTGTATTCTCATGATGATGTGTGATAGTTATCATGTTGATTATTTTGTATGAGTTGGCGATATTATGATTATAATTGATTTGGATTTTGCTGAGAACAAAATGAAGGAGGATATATAATAAGGAAACACACAGAGATATTGCAAGAAACACAGAGATACAGTAATACACAATTTCTATTAATGAACGAGATATACAGGAATTGTAAGAAAAATGCAGAGCAAAATGAACTCGCTAGAATGATGGTAGCTTATCTTTGAGAAGAGATGTGAGGGCTAGGCTCATTCGCAAGAAGATGTGTTTACAATGAGGCTTGAAAGGCCTTTTTAGTATAAATCATTAATGAGAAAACTCGAAACATCCAAAAACCTAACCTCAAAATATGAAACACCAAAAGGTTTGTGGGCCCCGATGGGGGTAGTTGATACATCAACTTCCTGAGGGCGTAAATTTTGCATACGATCTTTGTTTGGGGAGCTCGGTATACTATTGGAAATGTATATACAAGGAATGAACATTATGAATGGTCCAATATATAGAAAAATTCATTTAGGAATTCAAAGCAACCTCGGAAGTTCAAGACCCAAAAAACTGTAGAAAAATTGCCAAGGTGGAAAACTATGTTTTGAGACGGTGGAATAGGTGGGTGACCATTGATATCCACTTGGATAATTCCTCCCCCCTTAGGAATAAATGGTACCCATCACATGCATTTCCCATGGGAGATGGGGAATATTTTTTTGAATTTGAACCTTGGTGATCCACTTTCCTTGTTGAAGAAGCTATCCTACTTAGCTTGTTGAAGGATGTCATGAACCTCTTGTTGGAGGGGTTGGATCCATTCACCCAATATGCATGATCTACCTGATTTTGGAAGGACTCTTTTAGTGAAGATGCACCATGAGGAGTTATATCAATGGGGGATAATTATTAAAACCCCAAGCACACCAAAAAAGGGTTGTGGTCATTAGAGCTATGAAGGGATTTGTTATAACTTTGCTTGATTGGGCAATGTTGAGGCACCCCTATAGGCGAAGCAATAATATATTTGTGCTCTTCTACAATCTTGTTGACCCACTTTCGTTGAATAGAAAGGTCTTGGACTAAGGCTATAGTGGTTTTAGTGTCCTTCTCTTCACCTTCTGACGGGATCGTGAAGAGGCTAAACTTTGTGGTATGAGAGATTACTTTGTGGCACTGTTTCACTATGATAGTAGTCATAACTACCTCTGGTACGTTATAGAGATGACCCCCTAAAGTAACGATGACACTACGGGGTCAAGACTCATAAATAGCATGACACTTTCACATATATGGTTGTCCTAAAAAAACATCACAAACTTCTAGTCAGGAAACATCACACAATACCTCATCCTTGAAGGGTTTGATGTCGTAGGACAAGTGACATTGTTGGTTGACACGAAGATATTGTCCCTCATGAAGCCACCCGATGTTGTATGGTTGTGGGTGTGGTGTTGTCAGAAAATCCAACTTCTTGACAACCTATGTTGATATTAGGTTCTTTTGGCTTCCACTATCAACAATGAAATGTAGTGGGGTCCCCTTCACCCACATCTATGAATGGAAGAGGTGTCCCCCCTCCTCAGGATCCTTTGGTTCTTATAGTTGGATTTTTTTGGTCACAATGGTAGCAGTGAGTTCTGCATCGATGATCTGTTTCCTTTTAATGTTTTATGAATCGGAGTTCAAGTGATGGTTTGACTCTTTTTCTTTGATCTCGACCACCAATTAATGTTTTGAGAGACATTCATCGGTGTTATGCCAAGGGATTTTATGGAAATCGCACCACTTTCCAATGTCCTTCTTCGGCTTCCCATTTGTAATACCCCAAGGATGAGCCCCATTTATATCTATGTATTGTAAACATATTTTGTAGGCTAGTGAGCCGAGCAATTGTAAGCTGGTAAGCTTATGTGCAAGTAGGCCAGGGAGCCTAGGTAAAGGCCAGGAGCTTGTTTTGTACATGTAATTATGCACTTTGTTAATATAAAAACATCATTGTGTGTAGATCGATCATGAAGACAGAGTGATGGGGGAACTAAGTTTCCATAAGGTTGGGTAAGGGAGGCTAAGTGTTTGGGCCTAGGGGGCTAAGATAGGGGGGCTTACCTCTAGAGGGGATAATAATTTATTATTATTTTCTAAAAGGATAAGGTGGTCAATTGACCAAGTGTTGTCCTAAGTTCTTGGAAAGTGAACATATGAAAAATGGAGTGCATGCAGCTCTAGAAAGACAGGTGTCTACCTGGGCGCATGCAGTTAAATCTGAAGAAGACAATCATGTTGGGGGTTATCTCTCTCATTATGTCATCCTTCGCCTGATTTTGCAGGGATCTGGGCGTCTGAACCGTTTTTCCTCTGTGTCTCCCTCTGTATACCCGCGCACAATGAAGGAAACCCTCACGGGAAGGTTGTTTGTTGTCCATTCTCCCATCCTCCATCTGAACCCAGTGAGAACCCATGGGATGAGCCGCATCTTCTGTGAAGCCTGAGAACCTCGTATTTGTCTGTGTCATGTGTGTCATAAATGTTGGTTGTTGTGGCCATGCAGTTCCTCGGCTAAGTGTGGTTTGTTTCCGTCATATGTTCCTTGTTGAGCCTTGTTGTTGTCCTCCTTGTGCTGGAACAGAGTTGAAGAAGCAGGTTGTGAGGCATGTGTGCAACACTCTCTCCAGCTGAGGGAGGTGGTTGTGGTTGAAGAGGCAGGTTGTCAGGCCTATGGGCAACTCTCTCCAAGTGAGAGAGTGTGTTGTGGAAGTAAGTTCTCCTGGAAGGGGTCTTGTAGTTGCTACAAAGCTCTGAGAATTTTGGTCTGGCCTGTTGCTGAAGCCTAAGGCAAGGGAGGTAAAGCAATCGATGGACTGTGTGACAGTGAAGGTGTATACTCCTGGGGTAGGTCAGGCATGTGGGGAATGAGAGTTTGTGAGCAGTGGGCATAAGTGGCTCCTGGGAGAGAATCCTTCCTCTTTAACTGTGTGACTTCCCTATTGACCTTACCTAGCTTAGGATTCCCTTGTCCTGGGTGGAGCTTAGTCCCATCTCGGGGCTGACACACTGCTGAGCATGATGAGCAGCGTGGTCTATGGATGGGAGGTTCGTGGAAGGTCTGTACGCAGTTGGTGGTGTTATTCCAGTTGAAAGAAAAGTATCATTTATGTGCTTAATTTTATTTTATTCATGCCTGTGATGCTTGAATGTTATCATGTATTATGTTGCTTAAATGAATTATTTTCTATTACATTTGAATCTGTATGGTAGCAGTAGCTCTGTGTTATGTGTTTTATTTCGATTAAAATGCATGTTATATATTTATATGTGAATTTTCAACGTGGTAGTGTTACTCAGCCTGTTGAATGGTCGGGAACGTTACAGTTTGGTATCGTAGCTAAGTCAAAGCTGAGTAGTGGCATTGTCAGTCATGTTGGAAGGTCGGGAATGTTACAAATTGGTATCAGAGGCATGGTTTCAACATTGGGCCTAGATGGGCTATGTTAGTGGTAGTTGAAGCAAAAGTTTTGGAAAATAATTGTTGTCGAAATGGACAAAATTCAAGTTCAAAGCCAAGGTTTCAAACATTGATCTTGAATGGGTTGGATAAGTGGTCATTGGACCCAATATTTCAAGAGAAAATTGTGTCTGGAGGACCAATTTCGAACCTCATAACCTTCCTGAGTGCCAAGAAGTTACCTTGGTTGTTTTATGAAGCTCAGGAGGAGTAGTGGTGTCGTAAAACCATGACAGAAGTGGTATTGGGCCGCAGAGTAATGTGGACCTTAGGATATGTTCGAGAGAAGGAGAATCCTTCACGACCGTCAGATCTGGTAATGTTGTGAGGTAGTTAGTCGTGAATTCCTTTGGAAATCCGCAGAGTAACAGAGTTTGTTCTGCGTCGTAGGATCTGTTTGGAAGGAAGGGAAATCCCTTATGACCGTCAGATCTAGGGAAGGTGCAGAAGAGTTAACTCGGAAGCCCTTCGGACTTGACAACTTCAATGAAGTCTGATGCACAAACTTCCGAAGCCTGAAGCTCCGAAGTATTGGAGGAAATCTACATTGTAGATCTTGGAAAAAGCTTATCGTTAGATCAAGCCAAGAACCGAAGTAGTGGGTCATGATGATGCCACTTGTTTTGACGTGGACACATGGGTTGTGTGCCACGTATAAGTGGGTTCTGAACCCGTGGAAGGTTAAAATTCCATATGGAATGTGACGTGTGACACCCATTTGATTGGGCCACGATTCAGTCGCTAGTATTCTGCCACGTGGAACTCTGTATGAGCATGGTTAGTGGGACCCAAGGTTACTTACCGTAGTTAAAGTTCGGAGGACCCATAGTGGCGTTGATCACAATACATCAAGATCAACGGCCAGAAGGCATTGTGGGGATCCAAGGCATTGTGGGGATCAAAGTTGCACGGGAGTTAATTCTTCAAGGCGGTCCCGCAATCCAAACCTCGGTTTCACCGAAAGGTTACTTGTCAGCGTCAAAAGAATTGTGGGATGAAAGGCGGGTTACTCCAAATTGTCATTGCATGCCCCCACAATTGGAAGAGCACTCAACGATGTGACGTAATGATGTCACCAAAGGTGATTGGGAATGTTCAAAGATTAACGGTTTGGGATGCGCGGATGTGAAATCCTCTGAAGTCCTAAAGATTCGAAGTTCTGGAACTCAAACACCTGAGGTTCCATAGTCATAGTAAGTGCCAGCCATCAGATGTTGAGTAGACGTGGATGGTTGATCCTCCCTACGTCACGAGTTCACTAATCTGGAACTCTGAGAGATTGTTGTGTGGTGCTTTGAAATCTTCCAAAGCCGAAGGCCCAAGTAAGCACCTAGTGATCTAGCACTTGGTCATGGCCCATGATCACATGGATTGGGGACTGAGAGAAAGCGGCTAGTGCCCGAAAATTATTACAGAGCAGAGAAGAGCTCAGAAAGAAAATGGAATCTGAATGTTTTCGTAAATCAGATTGGTTTATGAATGTTGTGGTATTTGTTAAGGAATGATGGCCTAACACATTCCGGTTGACTTCACATTGTGTTTGCAGAGTTCAGCGAGTGTTAGAAACAATTCAAATTTTCATAGAGTGCTTAGGAGACACTCACAGAGATAATATAAAAGTAGTTTTTCCTGCATATAGTGTGTTTATGTTTTGATATGTTGTTCATGTTTTGAATGCTTAAACTGGTGAAGTATTGAATAGTTTCAATTGTTTCTCTTTTTTGAGTTTTCGAGTGCAAGCGGTGCACATTTTTCTTCAAGGAGTGTGTTGACAGAGGTAAGTTAACCTCAGAGAATCTCAGGAGAGATATCGTTGAACCTTCATCAGTAGAACTGCAAGGAGTGCACAGGAAGAACTTTGTGTTGAGTTCAGAGAGAGATAGAGTCACTGAGAACTATGTAGGGCTCTACCAGGTAGGCATCGAGCGAGTGCAATTGTGCACAAAGAGAAATCTTTGTCGAGTTCAGGGAAAAGAGTATCATAGGAATATACTCACAGAGTTGTTGAACACTCTGTAGAAAACGTTCAGGAAGGTGTGCTTTGAGCAGAAGGTTGTGAAGAGGGCACGAAGTTTTCCTTTGAAAGGAAACAGAAGGGTCGAGACCCTTAGGAGACTAAGTAATTCGAAAAGATCAGAAGAGATAATGCAAGGAGTGCATGGGAGACAGAATCATTCTAAGTTTTAAAGCTCAGAAGAGATAACACTTACGAGAGCGAAGACGAGATCTAGGAGGCGGACTCACAGGAGAAAGGTCAAAAACTGAAGCCTTTGAACACTGACAAAATATTCCAAGGCGAAAGAAGTCAAAAGATCAGGAGGAGGAGCGACAGCAGTCATCATATCAGTTGTGGGGAGGACCCTGGACCATTAGATCAGCGTCCAGTAGAACAAAGGAATTGCAAAGGAGAGGAACATATCCCATCTGTTAGGTCTGAGTGTGAAGGACCAGCAACCGTTGGATCCGAAGGTAAGCGGACGAGACTTAACCCTTGTGTACGCAGGAGAAGTGGACTTGTCAAAGTCCCGAAGTGACTTGGGAACGTCCATCATCAAGGAGGACAGGTGGCATAAGATCCACAACTTCATAAATTTGTGGACAAGGAGGAGAAGAAACAGTCAAAGTAAATCTTGGTCGTTGATTTGGATAGAACGAGTGGCAGAAGATCTGTCACTCTGGGGAAATTCACTCCGAAGATTTGTGTGTGTGGAGATGTGAGAACTCCTGAAGGCTGGAGATCCAAAGTTCATAAGAACCATCCGATTGTTGAGGACAGGTGTCAATATATCTTCCACTCTGGAAGATGTCATACGTGGAAAAACAGATAGTCGAGAGTTGAAACTCCAGAGGGCCGGAGAGTCGAAATCAACCGTAGTCGTTGATTTGGAAGGGATCTACGTGTCAACAGATCGTGTAGATCTGGGATCGCATGTGGAAGGAGGAAAGAAGGTAGAAAAGGGAGGATAGATAGCAGTCGTTGATCATGGATCATCTCCAAGGGATTGGAGGTCAACGGACGAGCTGGATTGCGGGGCTAAAACTTGCTCGGATGTTAAAAATCTGAGAGCGGGACGCAATTTATACCACGGTTTTAACAAAGTAATGTGTGGCAACTAGAGGTGAATTGCGGGGAGAAAAAAAGGTTGTCCTAAAACCACTCTTGCCCATGCCTGCAATCACAGTTTTCCATTAGGTCATAGCCCAAGGTCATATGAAGGAAAGGGATAATGAAAAGGGGCTAGTGCCTGAAACTTGGAGTTGTGGAAGAGCACAGGAATAACCCATGGGTCTGTCAGGACTTGCACACAGAAGAAAAGGGGGCCTGTGTATAATTGTTTTGGGTTCAATCATGATCCCGAAGAGTCAATTTGACTCAGAATATTGAAAGATCCTTTGACCGGGAGGTCAGCAGACCCCGCTGAGGTAGGGGCATTCAATCAAAAGTGCTCAAGGAAGAAATAGTCATGTACAGTGACTACAATGAGAGCACAAGAAGATTCAGGAATCTGGGAATAATTGAAGACTTCTGGGTTCAGCAAGGAAAAGTTTCACATGGGAAAGAAGATGTTGCAATTTATGTCGCAGCAAGTATGTTATGGCTTGTTGGGTCAGCCAGAGGAAAGAATGCTTGCATGTTTGCAAGTGTTGTTGGTGATGTTGTTGCATAAGGAGGGAAGCAATAGAGAGTTGAAGTGTTGGTTATAAGTTTGATAAAATAAGCACGAAAGATTCTACTGCCATTAGACTTTCAGGTAGTATAAAATTTATTAATGGCAGTCATGCAGGTATGAGTTTTTTATTACTACTTTTTGCATAATTGTTGAAAGGAAATTTAGGTAAGAATTTCCTCAGCCAGAGTTATTTTATAAAATCACATGATTATATTATTGAATGCTTACCACTGAATGTGGTAAAGGTTGGAGGCATGTATTAATTCAAATCTTTTTAGCTTTTGAATGCACACACTGACATAGTAGAATGTCATGTTAATTTGGTTATGGAGTAATAATCAAAGAATTGAAAGATAAGAACTTGTTATAGGAATTAATGCCAATAAGCTAGTCATGTATGAGACTAGGACAAGGTTGGATATGGCAAGGTACGGATATGGAAAGGTTATGAGCCACACAGGTACTAAAAGATTCCTACCTTTAAATAAAACTTGGACTGCAACCTTTTTGCTAACACTAATGAACA
>ML810670.1:135008-162195 GCA_009831015.1 Picea engelmannii
TATATAAACTTTTATAATTATTAAGATTTTTTTTTAATTTTTAATTATTATAATTTGTTTTTTAATTTTTCTCTATTTTAAATTTAATCCATATACTTTAAATTTAATCCATATACCCTACCCTAGATGCAAGCATCTACTTGGGTTGTGTTTTTCCCATACTGAAGAAAACCATACTTTGTCTCCTAAATAATTATCTGTAATTTTTTAACACAAATCTGGAGATAATTTACATCAAGTGGAAGTGGCACTTAGGCTAGGAATAAAACTACAGTTAGGGTTTTTTTGCATCTGGCCTTTGCCTTTCTGCATTGGGGCATGAATAAGATACACAAGTTCAAAATAGTGGGAAATTTGATTGAAATGTAAAACTCTATAATTGTCAGTCTCTTGATGATGTCAGATGGGCTTGGAAGAAATTTGACTGAAATGTAAAACTCTATAATTGTCAGTCTCTTGATGATGTCAGATGGGCTTGGAAAAACATTCTGTTGTATATTTATCTACTGAATTGAAAAATGGTGGATGAACATCCTACAAGGAGCCCACTGTGGTTAGGATAAAATAGAAGGTTTGTTGTTTTAGAGTTCCATCTGTATCTACTGGTTTCTTAATATTTTTCCTATCTTATGGATTTCACACAAGTTCAGGGACAACATACTTGTTTGGGGGACCAGATTAAGAACTTCAAAGATGTGAAAAACAAGTTGATTGAGAAAGTTGGCACGAGCATGGCGTCCTGGATCATTTCCAGAGCAATTTTTTTAATAACAACAGGAAGCAATGACTATTTCAACCACTATTGCATACCATGGGATCCTGCATACGGATTCTATTCCCCTGAGGACTTCGAAGACCTTCTCATCTCCACTTTTACCAGTCAGCTCAGGGTAATTAATTAATTATTAGCAGCTCGTCATGCTCTTTGTACGAGAGATTACTTTATGGGATCATTATATTCAATACTCTTGTCGAGAAGAATATGAATATAGCTTAGCTGTTTATTTGAATTAAAACTGTGTACTGTGATTGTCTACCTGCAGAGTCTATATGATCTGGGAGCTAGAAAGTTTGCAGTGAGTTCAATGCCAGCCTTAGGGTGCACACCATTTGCGCGTCAACTGTACGGAAATGAAAATGGAGAATGCGTCTCATTTCTTCAAGAGGCTGCGCAGGCCTACAACAAAAAACTGTTTACGACAGTGGAGCAGCTGCGGGTCCAACTTTCAGGAAGTCACTTTATATACACCAATATCTATGATTCATCTATGGAAATCTATCAAAATCCAGCCCTTTATGGTTAGATTTACAACATTGCTTTTAGTCTTCATATTAGTCTAGATTCCTTTAAATCTTCATTGATCAAGTTTTTCAAAGGATTAAATCTCAATCTGTGGGAGTGAAATTTAGGGTGAACAGAGTAAGTTTGTATTTTTAAAGATTTGATTTTTCTCTACTCTTGAAAAAAAAATTTGAATAGATATAATTTTATTCTTTAATATATAATTTGTAGTTTTAGAGATTTGATAATTTTATTCTTTTAAAATGGATATAGTCTGAGTTGGCGTAATGGTTAAGAACATGTCTTTCCTATTAAGAGGTTATTAGGTCACATGTTGAAATCCAAAGGAGTAAGGTATGTATATCTCTGTAGACTTTACCAATAGCTGAGCCGACGAGATTTCATATACCAATTTAGTCTCTGACTTGACCTATAATACAGACATACAATAATTTAAATTGTTGATGATTGTTGTTATGTACAGGCATCTTAAATAAGATTGATGCTTGCTGCGGAGGAAGTGTGAATTTCGGACTTTGCAGCAATGGTGTCCCACTTTGCGCTGATTCGTCACGGTATTACTACTTCGATGGATATCATCCCACATCGTTGGTGCACAATCTCAGTGCCAATATAGGCCTCACAGGAACACCTCCCTTCGTATTTCCTTACAATTTGCAGACGCTGGCTTCTCTCCCATAAACATATTGTCACAATTTCCACTTGACGAAAAGTGCAAGTGCCTATTTCAGCTCTGTCTCTACATGGTATCATATAGTATGAGCAAAGTTAATTCTACAGCTGAAGGTGTTGTTTGTAGCCTTCTATAGTGCTCATGGAAATCAGTATGTATTTAGTTAATTTAAGGGTTAAAGCAATTATGAAGATCTGCAGCTTCAAGTGTTTTACAAGCTACTGTTATAATAATATCAAATTGGAAAATACTTGTATTATCTCCTGTTGCCGTTGAAGATGCACGTGTCCTTCATGAAGGTGCCGGTGGATTGGTGTCCGTTTTATTATTTATTATCTTATTTACTGTGGCTGCGTCAAATTAATGGCATCAACAATGTATTAATTGGCGTTTTTTAATTGTTTTAATTGGTAATTTTTAATTGTTTTAAGGTTTGGATTTTTTTGTTTGGTGTTTTTTTAGAATAGGGAGATATAAATCTGTAAGAAATTACAATATTATGTTGTTTAAATTGTATTTATGAATGCAGAAATGTATTCAGTTTGTTGAAAAACTCAGAAGGTACTTAGAATATATATAATTAACCGCTCAAATTAACAGATCCAACAATTTTTGATGAGATTTCAGAAAAATATTTCCTAAAACATCCCAGAGCCAAAATGTAAAACCTTGTTAAGCAGATAGGCGTCCCCCTATTGGAATCCATGGGTTAATTAATCTTTTAATTATAAATTCCAATCTAATGGCCAACAATTAAAGTTGCCAGCATATTCTTAGTCGTTTTGCTGTACAAGTTTGAAAGTTTAAAATTTTTTATTTATGTATGTATATATTTATTCAATATATTTATCCGTCTAGAATTTGGACTGGAAACTTAGTTGAGCTCTAACAATATATTTGTCCTTCTGCGCAGTACATTTAATGCCTTAATATATTAATCAAAGAAATATATTTGTCCTTCTTGACACTAAATTCAATGCCGTAATATATTGATCACAAAATAAATTGGACTCTGGACCCAATCCGACTCTAAGATTTTGTCTATGTTGACTGTACTTGCACTGTGTTAAACATCATCTGTCGTCTCTCTGCGTCTGTCGTCTCTCTCTGTTCACAGTACTTGCACTGTGTTTAATATCTTGTGTCGTTAGTATTTACATTGTGTAGGACAAACATATTTACCTTAATATTTTAGGGTTTGTTAAGGTTATTTTAATATTTC
Organism: Picea engelmannii; assembly: GCA_009831015.1. NCBI lineage: Eukaryota > Viridiplantae > Streptophyta > Pinopsida > Pinales > Pinaceae > Picea > Picea engelmannii. The sequence continues at coordinate 138,207 of ML810670.1, forward strand.
AAGGTTTATTAGAATTATTTGATTACATTATTAATAATATTAGGGTTTATTAAGGTTATTTTAATATTTTAAGGTTTATTAGAATTAGGGTTTTATTAATTATTTGATTACGTTATTAATATATTATTAAGTTATATTAAGAAAAACAATATAATATTAATTATTAATATTTGATTATATTATATGAAAAAACCTTTTTATATAAAAAAAAATTATTATATTTATTATATTAAAAAAATACAATATTAATATTAATTATTTGATTACATTATTTTATATTTTAAATTAAATGTTTAATAACAATATATTAAAAAAAAAAAAAAACATCTATATTAACAAACATTTATTTATATTATATAATAATAATATTAATTATTAATATTTGATTATATTATATGAAGAAACCTTTTTATATAAAAAAATAGATTATATTTATTATATTAAAAATATATAATATTAATATTAATTATTTGATTACATTATTAGGTATTCGGGTAATCCATTTCACCATACCTGAATGGGCGGGTAACCAACCAAATACCAATTGTTATTTGATTACATTATTTTATATTTTAAATTAAATGTTTACAGAAAAAAATCAACATCTATATTAACAAACATTTATTTATATTATATAATAATAATATTAATTATTAATATTTAATTATATTATATGAAGAAACCTTTTTATATATATAAAAAATTGATTATATTTATTATATTAAAAAAATACAATATTTTTTTTTTTTTAACCAGGGTATACATCCATAATTAACATCAGTCGAGTGAGGTCTGTTCTAATGCTAACCATGCTAACAACTAAAGAGCTACAACTCTGGTAAACTACTACAGAAAAAGATTTGGAAATCATGCAAGACAGAAGAACCTATTCCCCAGAGTCCTCGTGAGCGTCCGTCGCTTTTCCACCGCTGGCTGGGATGACATAAGGCTGAGCATAGGTTGGGCATTGTCGTCGAGGAGTGGCACTGGAATAGGCCGCATAGAGCATGTCCAAGCGTTGGCTAACGCATACTGCTCTGAAGATTTGATCATCCACCAGGTTTCGAACTTCAAATATCAGCTGCAGATGCTCCGGGTGCAGGAGAGGTGGCGAGGGCGGCGTCTGCGGCTTGTCGTCCATTTCCCGACGTCCCGACGGCTCCTTGTTTGGCTGCAATTCTGTGGTATCTTTCGGAGGCTCCTCCTCTACCAAACAAGTGGTGGGTTCTTCGTTGGGTGTTGCGCAGGGGCCTGAGGTGTCCTTTGAGCAGGGCAGTGTTTCTGCTTCTGCAATACATGTCGGGGGGTTCCAATTATCTGGAACAGTAAACATCCTGCTCTCTGAAAAGTCCGGTGGGAGCTCCATGTCCGGGGCTTCTTCTACAAAGGTTCTGGGGGGCGAGCTCGCTACCGTGTTCACCCGACGTCACCTCTGCTTGGCCATGATCACAGCCCGCTTAAATTTCCTATGTCTCTTCCTTCTGGAGTCATCCGCATACCAGTCGGCTCCCCTGCGGGGCTTCCCTCTCACCCTCGGCATGGCAAGAGCAAGGATCAATGCCAGAGCGTCGAGAACATTGTTGCTACCACGCTACTCGGCAAGCTTCAAACGCACACTAAGATTTCCGGTAAGGCGGGCAAAGGCATAAATTATATTTGCAGCCATTAAAGCCGAGAGCTTAATGCTCTTGCTAACCGGCCTGTAATCACTCGTGCGAGGCCCCATCGGAGAACGAAGGTCGGCCTGTAATCACTCGTGCGAGGCCCCATCAGAGAACGAAGGTCGACGGAGGTAGTGCCCTTCATAAATAGCTGAGTGTGTGGTGAGAGCCATTATAAATGGCCTCTCCCATCTCGCCTCCACGTGCCTCACCTGTACNTATTTTATATTTTAAATTAAATATTTAATAACAATATATTCAGGAAAAAAACAACATATATATTAACAAACATTTATTTATATTATATAATAATAATAATATACTAAGAACATCTATATTAACAAACATTTATTTATATTATATAATAATAATAATATACTAAGAACATTTATATTAACAAACATATTTTTATATAATTATTTGATATAAAATAGCATTACATTATATTGCATTACACTATAATTATTAATATATTATTATATTATAAAAAAAAAATTACTATCAATATTAATTAATATTTTATATTAACAAACATTTATTTATATTATATAATAATAATAATATACTAAAAACATTTATATCAAGAAACATATTTTTATATAATTATTTGATACAAAATATCATTACATTATAATTATTAATATATTATTATATTATAAAAAGAAATTACTATCAATATTAATTATTAATATTTTATTACATTTATTATATGAAGAAAAAAACATTATATTTATTATTTGATAAAAAATGTTAATATATAGTATTAAGAAAAAAATAATATTATATTATATGGGAAAAAATATCATATAATTATTTAAGTATAATTATTGTGCAATAAAAATTAATATTATATATATAACAAAAATTAATATTAATTATTTGATTACATTATTTTATATTTTAAACTAAATGTTAATTGTAATATATTAAAAAATATATATCATTTATATGAAACAAAGGAAACACTCTTAGATTTTTTTTAAAAACTTCACCAAAGCTTACTTTTCGTAATGTGTGGGACACAAACCAATCTTTTCATGCGATTCAACATGACACCGACATTACAATATGAAGAATAAAACAAGACGTTACAACGTGATGAACATAGTAATGTTGCGTTGTGTCGAGCATACTAACGTTGAACAATGACGAACATAGTAACGTTAAAATCTAAAATACATAATAATGTTGTAATGTGATGAACATAAATTGGCATCGTAATGTGATGAACATAGACATGTCATCGTAACATAAATAGACATTGCACTCTAGTGCACTTCATCATGTCATTGCAATGTGATGAACATTTCCTCATGTTGTAATGTGACACACTTATTCTAATGTCGCAATGTGACAAACAATTCCAAACATCGCAATGTGTCGAACAAATTAATTTTTCAATCTACTAAACATATTAACGATCCAATCTCATGAACATATAATGTTGCAATGTGGTGAACATATTAAAGTCACAATGTGATGAACATAGTAACATTACAATCTACAAAACATAGTAATGTCGCAATGTGATGAACATAGGCATGTCATCGCAATGTGGATAGTAACGTCACAATGTAACGGACATAAACATAGGCTGCAATGTATCCCAAATCTCCTTGTCATTGCAATATGATGAGCATTTCCTCACATTGCAATGTGATGTATATATCTTGATGTCACAATGTGTCAAACATATATGGATGTGGATAGGCATGTCATCGCATTATGTCTCACATCATCTTATCGTCGCAATGTGATAAACATTTTGTGATGTTGCATTGTGACACACTTATTCCAACATCGCAATCTGACAAAAAAATTCAAATGCCGCATTGTGACGAACATAATATAGTATAGCCGCACTGTGATGAACACATAACATTGCAATGCAATGAAAATATAGTGTTGCAATATGAAGAATATAGTAATGTCACAATGTTATGAACATAGTAACATTGCAATCTACGAAATATAGTAACGTCGTGATGTGACGAAAATAGGCATGTTGTCGCAATGTGGATAGTAGCGTTGGAATGTGACAAACATAAATATATGTCACAATGTGACAAACATAAATACATGTTGCAATGTGTCCCACATCACCCTGTCGTCGCAATATGGAAAAAATTTCCTCACATTGCAATGTGACGCACATATCATGACATCGTAATGTAACAAACAATTCCAAACATCACAATGTGTCGAACAAATTAACTTTTTTGTCTACCAAACATATTAACAACACAATGTGATGAACATATAATGTTGCAATGTGATGAACATATTAAAGTCGCAATGTGATGAACATAGTAACATTGCAATCTACCAAACATAGTAATTTCGCAATGTGACGAACATAGGCATGTCACCGCAATGTGGATAGTAACATCACAATGTAACGAACATAAACAATGGTTTCAATGTATCTCGCATCGCCCTGTCATTGCAATATGATGAACATTTCCTCACATTGCAATTTGATGTACATATCTTGACATCACAATGTGTCAAACACTTCTAATCGTCGCAATGTGACAAAGATATACAGACATCATAATGTGTCAAACATTTCCAAATGTCACAATGTGTCAAAAATATATGTGTGGATAGGCATGTTGTCACATTGTGTCGCACATCATTTTATCGTCGCAATGTGATGAACATTTCTTGATGTTGCATTGTGATGCACTTATTCCAACGTCGCAATGTGACAACAATTTTCAAATGTCGCAATGTGTTGAACATAGTAACATTGAAATCTACCAAACATAGTAAAGTTGGACTGTGACAAACACATAACATTGCAATGTGATGAAAATTTAGTGTTGCAATATGACGAACATAGTAACTCCGCAATGTTATGAACATAATAACATTGCAATCTAAAAAACATAGTAACGTCGTGATCTGACGAAAACAAGCACATCGTAGCAATGAGGATAGTAGCATCGCAATGTGTCAAACATAAATATATGTCACATGTGACGAACATAAATACATGTCACAACGTGTCCCACATCACCTTGTTGTCGCAATATGGAAAACATTTCCTCACGTTGCAATGTGACTCACATATCCTGACATCGCAATGTGACAAACATGTCCAAACATCGTAATGTGTCGAACATAGTAAACTTGCAATCTACCAAACATCGTTTTGTTGCAATGTGACAAACATTTCCAAATGTTGTAATGTGTCGAACGTAGTAATGTTTCCATCTAACATGCATAGTAACATCACAATGTCACGAACATATACAGACACCCCAATGTGACAAACATTTCCAAACATCATAATGTGTCGAACATAGTAACAATGCAATCTACCAAACATAGTAACACCGCAATGCAACGATCATATATGGATGTCACATTGTGACGAACATATACATGCGTTACAATGTGACGAACAATTACGAACATAGCAATCAGATGAACATAAATTGGCGTTGTAATGGGGAAAATGCAATGTGATAGACATTTCCAAACGTCACAATGGGACAAACACAACCAATTGTCACTATTTGATGTACACAACTCAATGTGTCGATGTGACAAACATTTTCCGATGTTGCAATGTGACTAACATAACCCACTATCGAACTATGACAAACCTATTCCAATGCGATATCGTGAGAAACATAAACCTTCATCGTAATATGATGACCATAACCTTACGATGTCAAGTGACGAAAAAAAGCTAATGTCACAATGTGATGAACAAAACCGTATGTCAACATGTGATGAACAAAAGATGATTTCACAATGTGATGAACAAAAACTGATGTTGGCATGTGACGAATAAACCATGATGTCGCAATTTGATGATCAAATTATTATCAACATTGTAATGCAATAGTTCCATAGTAAACTACAGTGAACAAAATCAACATGGCCAAACATAATGACATCTGCATGGTCAACAAAGGTCAGTCATGGGCATGTTCAACCATAATAAACATTGATCAACCATAGTCAACCATGGTCATGGTCAACCTCACTCAACCATGATGAAGGACAACCATGTTCAACCATAGCCAACCTTTCCTTCCCAAAGTCAACCAAGGTATACAAAAGTAAACCATGGTCATGGTCAACCATACTCGACCAATTTTCATTTTCAATTAAGGTATTATTGTATTAATACATAAATCATATATTATTAATGTATTACTACTTTAGTAATGTATTTATTAAGGGATTAATACTTTAAGAATGTATTTATTAATGCATTACTAATTTATTAATAAATAAATATATTACATTATACATTAATATATTTGATATTTTACTAATGTATTTATTAATTCATTTAATTGTATTAAAGCTATGAAATATTTTTTTATTTTTTATTTTAACAATGTATTATTAATCCTTTACTTTATTATTATATTAATACTTTAATAATGTAGTAATTAATATTGTATAAATGTATTACTTAAGTAAGTAATACATTACATTATTAATGCATTAATTAATTAGTACTTTATATTATACATAAATTAATACTTTAATATAGATTATATTAATATAATAATGTATTATACTTTAGTAATGTATTTATTAAAAATGTATTAATTTGTTAATTAATTAAATCAATACATTACAATATACATCAATGTCATTCATAGTCACGACCATAAGAAATCATGATGATGGTTCACCCTAATCAACCACAATCATTTTCAATAAATGTATTAATACTTTAATAATATTTTTATTAATGTATTATTAATATATTAATTTATTATTGTATTAATACTTTAACAATGTATTAATTAAAAATGTAATAATGTATTAATTAATTCATACATTTCATTATTAATGTATTAATATTTAATGTGTTACATTATGCATAATGCATTAATAATTTAATTTATATTTTACAACAATGTAATAATGTATTTTTAATATATTAATAGTTTATCATCTTGCATTATGCATTAATGTAATAATAAATTATTTTATTAGTGTATTAATACTTGACTAATGCATTAATACTTTAGTAATCTATTTTTTAATGCATTTAATGTATTTATAAATATATTTAATGTATTAATTTATTACTATATTATTACTTTGGCAATGTATTAATTAATTAAATAATGTATTACATTATTAATCTATCAATCATTTAATATGTTATATTACAAACTAATAATGTAAATTCATACTTTAATTTATAAATGTTTATTATATATTATATTAATATTACATTACATATCTTCCGAATGGGGTGATATTGCACCCCACGCAGCACGACGAGGAGATGAGCGCTGGCCAGCAAGGCACTACGCCACGTGAAGGGCTCGTGCCTTCGGACGCCACCCTATGCTGGCATTAAATCGCCATTAACCATGGCACGAGGAGCATTACAACACAGCCTCTCTCCCCTTTACGCTCATCCCATGGTCGAGCTCTGTCTGTTCTCATCTTTCCCTGCGCGAGCCTTACTTGGTTCTCCTCGGGGCAGTCTCCGTTTGATTTTTCTGAACCCTGTAAGCTCGGCGTTGTTTGTTTCTGGCTGCTAGCTCCCTGCCGCCACCCCCGTTACCCAACGACCCCTAGCCAGCACGAGACGTGTCTCATGCCTCGGGATCGAGGGCATCCGCGCAGAGGCTCCCCATGGAGACCTCGCCGCCCCCTCGTCTCGCCGCCAACGTCGCCTTCATCCTGTTCGTCTCCCCTCATTTCGTCGGACACCGTTCCTTCCTCTCCCGTTTTGGCCTCAGAGCAAATGGATGGTCTGGCTATTGTTCCCTGGCTGTCGCCTACCAACATGAGTCACCTCTTAGAACAACCTTCGCTTAAAGCCCCACCAATACCAATTCTTACCTCAGCTGAGCCGACTAGGGGAGAACCACCTCCAAGCAGGCCACGGGGCACCGAACACGAGGCCCCGAACCCCTTCTCTGACACTCAACTCCGGGAAAGCTTGGCAATTATTTTCGATCTGGTCTTCGAGCTCCGCCAGGGGGTGGAGGACCTCCAATTCCGCGTGCTCGTCGTGGACGGGAATATCGCTTCTTTACTCCAGCTCCTTACCTCTATGCGTGAAGCTGCCCCCTCCGACCCTGATGGTGAGACTACAATAGTGAACCCCGAGAGAGCAACTGACGCTGGGAAGACTCTGGAGCCGAGCCTACCAAGCAAGGACCCACATGGAATCAAGCATGCGGAGTACGCACAGGAGATGGACACGGGACAGGAACGGGCGCAGGATACTCAGCCAGCCGTCCGGACCGAAGCAAGCGTGGACGTGGCAAAGCGTTGGGATGACCAGGTGACTTATATCGAGGAGGAGCCTTGGTTAGAGGTGGACCACAACACCTGGCAAGGCTACCAGGCAAATGTCTGAGGTTTTTTAGAACTTTCTGGTTTCTTTTGATAGTTTTACTCTTAGTTGATGTCCAGTCAGCTCTGAACATGTCACTTGAATTATCAAACTTTTTTGTCTAACTGTCATGCTGGCTGGACTGGTTTCCCCTCTGTTGGGGCAGTCTGGTAACTACAACTAGTATCTTATCTATACTGTGTATCTTTTTTGGTCCTGGAAGGCCCTTTATATTTAATATCACTCACTTACTTAAAAAAATATATATATATATTACATTACATATCAATGTATCAATATATAAATACTTTAATGTATTAATATATTACATGTATTATAAATTAATGTATTAATGAATAATATTAATTTATAATACATTAATACTTTAATGTAATGCATTATACATTAATGTAATGTACTACTAAATACATTAATACATTACAAATTATCAATATATCAATCAATTAATATGTTACATTAATATTTTAATTTATACATTCTTATTATATATATAATTAATGTAATATTAAATTATTATATTAATTAAATGTATTAATATATTAATGGTAGTTGACAAGGCATGTTGGCCGTCAACTAGCAACAACCACGTTTATGTAAAAAGTGGTTGATATACATCCACGACGCTATTAATTTTAAAAAGGTGGAAAATGGCATTTATCGACGTATATCAACCACTTTTTACATAAATGTGGTTATTGCTAGTATATATATATATAGAAATAGTAATATATGGAGTTCTTAATAATTACTTTAGTTTGGTATATAATTACTATATTTAAAAAATAAATATTTTAATATATTTTATAATAATATTAATATTATAAAATATTTTAATATATTAAAAATATATATATTGGTTTGGTATATAATTACTATATTTAAAAAATAAATATTTTAATATATTTTATTATATTATTAATATTATAAAATATTTTAATATATTAAAAATATATATATTGGTTTGGTTTTCTCTAACTTCAACTAATAAGTCACTAAAACAATATTGTGGTTACATAAATTTTAATATATTATAAAATATATTAATATTTTTTAATATATTAATATATTAATATTTTTAATATATTAATATATTAATATTTTTAATATTTTAATATTAATGTATTAAATTAGCATAGATCCATCTTAACTTTGAATCTATCAAGTTCTTGATCAACTCTCTCTCTAAGTGAAAACATTTTTTAAAGTGTAAAACTTGAGAAAATATTAAAAATTTACACTTAGAATTGTCATTTGTCATGATCAAATAATTTTTATTTTTATTAGTTAGTAATTTTTTAAAATATTTATATAAAATTTATTAAAATACTATATTAAATTAAAATTATTTTTTAATAATTTTTATAATTAAATAATATATGTGAATATACTAATTTAATGTGGTTTTGCATCAAATGGTTAGTTACTAAATTAATTTTAAAAAATATAAAACCATTAAAATTAACATAAAAGCTTATATCCCTCTAAGAAACTTTAGTTGTATATAATCCAAAATAAATAAAAATTAAAATAATTACAAAATCCTTAAAATGCCTTAGTCATCCAAATCTACCCCAATTTTTTAAGAAACAAAAATCTCACCTAACCAAAGCACTTTTGTCTAATGCCTACACCTCCTCTCAAATTAACAAAGTTTTTCGCTCAGCCCCCAACCCTAAGTTGAACTTTTCTTCCTCCTCTTCCCATGAAGCTCTTTTTTCTCTCCCCTACATCCAAGGCACTATTGATCACATATCCACAATTCTTGCCAAAAAGAACATCAAAATTGTCTTCAAGCCTTTCAAAACTCTCAAACAATCCTTCAAATCTTCCTAGGATAAATCCAACCCAATGTTTGACCCAAGAGTTTACCAAATTCTCTGCTCCTGTGGAAAATCATACATTGGCCAAAGTGGGAGACCCTTCAAATTCCGTCTCAAAGAACACATAGCTGGCACAACCCACAATCATATCTCTAAATCAATTATTGTTGAACTCTCTTTCAATTCTAAACATCTAATTTGTTTTGACAATACCAAAATCTTGGCCTCAACACCCTATCACTCTTCTCGACTCATACGTGAAGCTCTCGAAATTGAAAAATATCCTAACAGTTTTAACCAATCCTGAAAACCTGTCATTCATCGCATGAGAAAATCAAACTAAACTTTCTTACAAACAATCAAACTAAACTTTCATGGCTTTCTTGTGCCATCCTTTTCTTTTACAACTCGTAGCCTCTAACTAATTTCAATTAATTAACTATAATTAACTATATTATTATTATTATTATTATTATTTATTTTTTAATAGAGCATTTAAACTTCCCGTGTAAAGGCATTTCTCTGAGGTTTCATGCGGCTCCTTATTTGTTCAAAGCCTTGTATATTCCATGGAAGCTCTCTCTGCAAGGGGAGATCCCTCTCCCCTTCCTCACCTGTTTCCTCTGATATTGAATCCTTTCGAGCACTGGTGGCTTCAGCCCCGAAATCTACTAAGGCTCCCCCCTCCAAATTTGTAAAGAACTTTGACAGGATCCCTAAGGTCCCCGTCCATGCCTCTTCTTCCAGGAACTTGGCTCTTTGATTTGCAACAAACGGTCTCGTTGGGCAATTTATAGGGATCTTGCCATCCTCAAGGGCGGTTGCAAGTTGGGTTGATCAAAGATGGAAACCCCTCATTAAAGGGAAGGTCTCCTCCTCTTTATGTGGTAAGGGGTTTTGTGTGTTTCTATTTGAATTCAAAGAAGATAGAGATTCAATTTTTCACAGTAGCCCTTATTTTATGGGATCTGGAGGTATGTATCTCAACTATTGGACTCCAGATTTCAGTCCTAAAAATGACATCCCCTCCACGGTTATGGTCTAGGTCTAGCTTCCTTTTCTTCCCTATCATTGTTGGACAGATGAAACAATTCACAACATTGGAAATACTTTGGGAAGATATATTGATCAAGTCGAACCACAAGACTTTCTGCAGGCTTGCGCAAGGATTTATGTGGAAGTAGATCTGGAAAAGGGGCTACCTGAGGCCATATAGCTAACCCTAGATGATTGGACTCATCCATTAGCTATACTACGAACAACTCCCTTTTAAATGAAAGGTGTGTAATGAATAAGGTAATTTTTCCAAATCATGCCATAAAGCTCAAGTAACTCCACAACAACAAGGTGACTAGGAGCAGTGGCAAACCCAAATGAGAAAGAGGGGTTTGAGGTGATCTGGTTAGGCGCCCCTTGGTCCTCCCTCAACTCAATCGATTTTGGGTCTCTCTTCAATCCCTCCTTCATCTCAGGGAGGGGGGGAAGCTCTGGAGTCCAACATCAATCAATATGTTATTCTCTCATATCCAAAGGAAATCCCTAAAGAAACATAAGAAAACCTAAGAAATGGAAATCACAATTCGCGGGCAAGGGGAACCCCAACTTGGGAGAAAATCCTCGAGGATAGTATCACCAATAAAGGAGCCAACAATCGTTGTAGGTTCGAGCTCTAAATCAGGAATCCATGTCATTTTGGAGGAAGAATCACAGGAAGAATCTAATGATGAATCATGCAAAGAAACAGAAGTTCATGTCACAACCAAGAAACTCGGTAGGAAGCCATGTCGCAGAAAAAGAGAGGAAATTGCAGATAAAGAGAAGGAATTGGGTCTCCAGACAACCCTTTATAGCACTTTCAAGAAGGACTCTAAAGGAAATAGAGTACCAAGTGGCTCTGCGCCTCCTAAAGGGGGGGCCTTAAAACCCTCAAGTAAATAATGAAATTAGTCTCCTGGAATTGCAGGGGGTTGGAAAGTAAAGACAAGATAGAATAAATAAGGCATTTGATTAAATGTAAAAAAACCCAAATCCTCCTTCTCCAAGAGACAAAAATGAACAACATGATAGTTCTTTAGGAGAGTAAACATTTTTGGAATAATAGTATGGGCATAACAGTAAGCTCATGAGGAGCATCAGGTGGTCTTTGCACTCTATGGAAACTGCATTAGTTTTAGTTGGTAGAAAGCGAGGAATCCCTTCATTGGCTTCTGGTCAAGCTAGTTCATATCACCACAGGTAAGTCCTATATAATAATAAATGTTTATATGCCAAACCAATATCATGAAAAATTGGAATGTTGGCACTCCTTGATAGCTTTGTTCGACACAGATTCCTTGGATATTTTTTTCTTTGCAGGAGACTTCAATACCACTATTCACGATTAAGAAAAAAGGGGGGGCTCCTATGTTCGTGATCCAGACCAAGAGCATCTAGAAGACTTAATTACTTCATTGGATTTGTTTGATGTTAAACCCTCCAAAGGTTTATACACCTGGTATAACCGCAAAGTAGGTCCCAAACACATTGCAACAAGGTTGGATTGCTTCCTTATTAGTAATGCCTTTCTCTCTAAGACTTGTTCCCCTGTATACGAGATCCTTTCTTGGGCAAGTTCAAATCACAAGCCTATCTCCCTAGTTTTTTCAAATGATTGAAATCTGGGTCCTATCCACTTTCATTTCAACCCTCTCTAATTGGATCACCCTTCTTTCTGTTCTCTGGTCACTTCGTCTTTGAGTCCTTGGATTGTTGGCTCTCTAGTATTTATTTGGGAACATAAACTCATCCAATTGAAAAGGGCCATTAAATCCTAGGTAAAATCCTCTTTCAAGGCCCCGCAGGAAGAAATTCTTCTTCTCTAGGAAAAATTAGGAGAGGTGGTGACAAAATTGCAAGCTTCCCTGGTTACCACATCCCTTTTACAGGAAAGAACAATGTCAAAAGAAACTTCAGGTGGCAATGAGGAAAATGGAAGAAAATTGGATACTGAAATCCCGCTACTTATGGCTTCAAGCAGGAGATTGAAATACTTTATTTTTCCACAAGCAATGCAAAGTGAGGAAAGGGAAGAATATGGTTGAGGAAATTCATCTAAAGGATAAAACTGCTCTTACCTATTTTGAAGATATCAAGAATGTGGCCTTGCAAATTTTTCCAATTTATATGATGAGAAAGGTCCAATAGATCTAGTCCTAAGAGAATAAGCTCTTTCATATATCCCAAATCTAGTTAGGGAAAGGGATAACACATAGGGTGACTGAGGAGGAGATTTTATCAACATTAATCCAATTTGATTTGGACAAGGCCCGAAGTCCAGACGACTTTACTATGCATTTCTATAAAAAAAATCTTGGCATATCATTAAGTTTGATCTAGTAAGGATGATCCAATATGTTCAGAAGTCATGTAGACTGGGGGGAGCAACAAGTTCTGCATTTCTGGCACTAATCCCCAAGGAATGTTATGCGGTGACCTTTTCCATATTTAGACCTATTTCATTATGTAATATTTCATCTCAAAAATCATAGCTTCTAAGATACAAAAGCTCTTGCCTAAACTAATTTATCCTTATCAAGGGGGATTTGCAGCGAAACGTCAAATATGGGACAATATTGTTCTAGTACAAGAGGCAATCCATTCTAGTAAAATCATAGGAGATATAGGAATGGCAATCAAGATCGATATGGTGAATATCTTTGATCGAGTTCGTCACAGTTTTCTATTAGCAATTTTGACAAAGTTTGGATTTCACCTATCCTTCATTCCCTAGATCAAAGCATGTATCAACAAACCCTATATTATAGCCTTGTTAAATGGAAGATCCTCAGGGTTTTTCCAGGCTTCTAGAGGTCGAGCCAAGGATTCCCTCTGTCACCCATTCTATATATTCTAATGGCAGAAACTTTGGGAAGAAGGTTATATCACGAGAGAATAATTGGGAGCACTCCAAGCATCAAAATCGTCGCAGGGATCAAGCGTATAAATCATTCTCAGTTCATGGATGACATTTTGTTTCTTGGAGGGGTTTCTTCAACTATATCCAGAAGGTTTAAGATGATTTTGGACAAATTTATTTATGTCACAGGCAAACTGGTAAATTATTATAAATGTTATCTTTATGCTTGGAACATTAATGCTCACTTTCTTGTTGTCATTTCAAGAATTGTTCAATTCCCTCTAGTCACAAAATGGATATCCTTCAAATATTTAGGAATTCTTATCTGCATAAATTCTCTCTCTGCATCGGATTGGAATATTATGCTCTCCAAGATCAGGGAGAAATTCTCAAATTGGGGGGCACAATGGTTAAATTCGACTGGTAGACTTGTGTTGGCTAAGGCAATACTATCGACTCTTCCGTTTTTTCAATACTCCTCAATGCTAGCCCCAATGAGTGTCAAAAGAGAAATCGCACAACAAATCAGAAAATTCCTCTAAGAAGGGGGAAATTCCAATACTAAAAGGTTTCATCTGATAAATTGGATGGTAGTAAGGGCTCCTTAATCGCATGGAGGATTAGGAGTTAAGGGCCTTATTCTAGCTAATCTGGCCCTAGGAGAAAAAATGTTGTGGAGAATGATAACAGGAGATTATGCTAATTAGAAGAAAGCTCTAGTGCATAAATATTTTCAAAAGGATCAATTCAGAGGTGTCAAAACTTATCTAGGATCTCCTCTAGGCTCCCCCATTTGGAAGTTGCTTTAGGCGTCTTTACCTCTTTTTCAAATTCATCTTTCTTGGATTCCAATGAATGGTAAAAGCATCAAAATTTGGGAGGACAATGTTCTGAATAGAGTCCCTTTGATTCAGGAACGCAGCCTGCATTCGATCACGGATTTCATCCATTCTCAACAAAAAATCACTCTTTATGACATATCCATATGGGACTCTTCAGGAACTTCGAAAGGGTGGAACCTAGAAAGTATCCTGGAAGCACTTCAGGCCCAGACTGAATAGTTGCTTTCAACATTGAAAGGCACTACCCAGAATCATCTGGACGAGCCATACTCTAGAGACTAGGGAAACCAAGGTTATTTGGTTAGTACAGGATATGAATATCTTCTTATGAAGATAGATATCCCCACTAAAGAATCCAAGTGGAACAATTTTTGGTATCGAGATGCACCTCCTAACATTAACTTTTTTTGTTGGACGTTGATGCAAGGGAAAATCTTGACTAGTGAAAATCTATGTCGAAGGGGAATTGTGGTTCCTTCCAGATGTGTTTTATGTAAATGCAATAATGAAACAATTTTTCACTTGTTCCTAGAGTGTATGATTGATCTAGGTGGATATTGGTAGCCACCCACCTGTTCCAAATTCTGACTGGCTCATCTTGATAGTTTTCAATTCAACACATTTCTTTGTAATGGGGACATTTATTTGTAATTGTGGGTTCTACACTTTCGAGATTGTTCTGAAGCCCTACAAAACATCCAAGTGGATATTGGTGGTCACCCACCTATTCCAACTAGCTTATTTTGGAAGTTTTCATGTCATTACATATTTCTGTACTTCCAGTGTTGTTTTGGGGCCCTAAGCAGTGTTTTCTTGGCTTGCCATAGTCAAATTGTAGATAGAGTTAGATTTTGATGGCATAATGTGTAGTTCTCAAAAATAAATTTCCAACGGGCTATCACACATCACCTAAAACGGAGATCGTATGAAAAAGTTACGACCCTGGGAAGTTAATGTACTAACTTACCGCAACAGGGTCCACATAAATTTTGGTGCTTCATCTCCTAGGGTTAATTTTTTGGATGTCTAGGGCTTTGGAATTCATGTTTATCATAAAAAGGCCTTCAAAGCCTCATTGTAATCATCTTCTTGCGAATGAGCGTAGCTATCACATCTCTTCTCAGAGATAAAGCTGCCACCATTCTAGCGAATCTTGTACTCTGTATTTTTATAGTCTCTATACATTTCTTTCATTAATAGAAATAATGTATTGTTGTATCTCTCTGTTTATGGCAATTTTTATGAGTATTTCATTGTAATATCTCTACTTTCATTTCGTTCCAAAAATAATCTGGATCAGTGGTATCAGAGCAAGCTACTCTTGATTGTTTTTCAGTGCATGTACCCGACGAGGTCCGATTATAGCAAGTTGGGTATCGAGCTTGTCTCTCTTGAGGACAATCTCTCTCGCACGCCCAAGAAACCCTCTATGGAGGCAGAAAAGAAAAATGATGGAGAAGAATATTCTATTAACCTGTTGCTTGAGAAATCTCTCGCGCGACAGAGGGACGAAATGATGGAGAATTTTTCAGACATCCTTCAACACTTGCCGATAGAAACAGGCGCATCTTCATCAAGCGGCCATTTTGGAGGAACCTCTCCCTTCAAGGTACAAGTTAATTTTGATATTCCCATATTTGAAGGTCAGATATATGTGGATGCCTTAGAAAAATGGTTAAATCTGCTAGAAGGTTATTTCTCTGTTCAAAAATTTTCTGACAGGGAAAATATCACCTTCGCACTCCTCAAGGCTCTCCCCCATGTCAAACATTGGTGGGAAACTTATTAGGATCAAAGTTCCATGGAGGAATCTGGAATAGGTGGGGTTGAGCCCACTTGGGATTTTTGTGTGGATGTGGTCAAGGAACAATACTACCATGTTGATAACTATGAAGACCAGTACATGAGATGGACCACACTAGGGTAAGAGAAGAGCCAAACAGTGTCATATTTCACAAATACTTTCCATACCTTGCGCACCAATCTGGGTATCAAAGACTCCAAGCAATATCTGGTTCTAAAATACCATGGGGCTCTACATAGCTACATCCAAAATGAAATGGATTTCCTAAACATCTCATCATTGGGAGATGCCTATCGATATTTTGTCAAAATCGGGCAAAAATTCAAGCACCAGAACAAATGCAAGTTCGGCTCTGCAAATCCTCAACAACCAAATTATGGTAAAGATATCCCTAAACAACAACCTCCAGACAACTAGTCCAAAACATCAGACAAGAAGGGTAAAGAAAAGATGAAGAATGACACTGGGAAGTGGTGCGACTTCCACAAAATCCCTTGGCACAACACTGATGAATGTCACTCGAAACAGTCGTTGGTGGCTGAGGTCAAAGACAAGGCGTCGAACCCTGATTCTAAATATGATCCAGAAAATATTGAAAACAGACAAATCATCGATGCAAACCCCACTGCTAATGTCGTGATCACAACAATTCAACCAGAAGAACCAGTATATCTTGAAGAGGGGGAGTGCCTCTTCCATTCACTGATGTGAGTGAAGGGGACCTTGTTGCATTTCATTTTTGATAACGACAGCTAGAAGAACATCATCTCATCTAAGGTCGTCAAACAATTGGGGTTGTCGACAACACCACACACACAACCATACAACATTGGGTGGCTTCACCAGGGAGGAGATCTCCATGTCAGATAGCAGTGTCGCCTGTCATGTGGCATCCAACCCTTCAAGGATGAGGTAGTGTGTGATGTTTCCCCTCTTGATGTCTGTGATTTTGTTTTGGGCCAACCATATATGTGGAAAAATCATGATGTTTATGAGTCTCAACCCCATAGTGTCAGTATTACTCTAGGGGGTCGGCTCTATAGGATACCAGAGATAGTTCTGACTACTGTTCCACCAAAACAATGCCACAAGTTAATCTCTCATATTGCAAAATTCATCCTCTTTACAGTCTATTCAAAGGATACACATAAGGCCACTACAACCATTGTAGCCTCAACACCTTCTATTCAGTAGAAGAAGATTTCTAAAAAGAAAGAAGATATTGTTTTTTCACATACAATGGTGCCTACACAATGCCTTGTCAAGCCAAGAGACAACAGGTTGGTGGAACAAATTCAACCCCGCCAGCAACAGGTTCACGAAATCCTTCCACAGACCAAGCATCACAATTTCTCCAACAAGGCACACAACTCACCAAGATTCAGATTCAGAAAAAACTTTCCCCTCTTCCCCTGGCACTCAATGAAATGGATACCATTGCTACCTAATGGGGGAGGATTGATCCAGGTGGATATTGGTGGTGACCCACCTGTTCCAAATTCCAACTGGTTCATCTTGATAGTTTTGAATTCAACACATTTCTTTGTAATGGGGACATTTATTTGTAATTGTGGGTTCTGCACTTTCGGGGGTTGTCTTGAATCCCTACACAACATCTAGGTGTATATTGGTGGTCTCCCACCTATTCAAACTGGCTTATTTTGGAATTTTTCATGTCAATACATCTTTATGTACTTTCAAGGTTGTTTTGGGTCCCTAAACAGTGTTTTCTTGGATTTCCATAGTCAAACTATAGACAAAGATAGAGATTGATATCATAATACGTAGTTCCTTAAAATACCTTTCCAACGGGCTATCACACGCCTAAAACGGAGATCGTATGCAAAAGTTATGACCCCGAGAAGTTAATGTACTAGCTTACCCCAATGGGGCCCATATGAATTTTGGCACTTCATCTCCTATGGTTAGGTTTTTGGATGTCTAGGATTTTGGCATTCATCTTTATCATAAAAAGGCCTTCAGAGCCTCATTGTAATCATCTTCTTGTGAATGAGCATAGCCGTCACATATCTTCTCAGAGATAAAGATGCCACCATTCTATCGAGTCTTGCACTCTATATTTTTACAATCTCGGTACATTTCTTTCATTAGTAGAAATCATGTATTTCCATATCTCTCTGTTTCAAGCAATTTTTATGAGTATTTCATTATAATATCTCTGCTTTCATTTCGTTTTGAAAATAATCTGGATCACTAATAGTAATAGACATTTGGTGAGCTCTTCTTCAAGATCTATATGGCAAGGTCTGATGGCTAGTCTCTCTCCAAGATTTGATGGGATCTTGGGAGAAATAATATTAGGGCTCCTTCATAAATAAACCCCTTTTCAGGCGATTTTGGATGACTCTTCCTAAATACACCCGCTGGAAAATTTGGTTTCCCATAAATAGGAGTGTTTTTAAGGAAGAAGAAATTAGAGTTAGTAGAGTTATAGCAATAAAAAAATCCCAACTCATGGAGTTCCTTAATTCTAGACGTATGAAGCTAAATTACCCATAGAGTTTGGATGTTCTAGAACATAGGTGGTTTGACATGTTCCATCTTCAGTTGTGCTCTCCTTCTCATTCTCAGGTAAGATCATCCCAACAGCTTCATATCCCTCCTTTTTCTTTTTCTAAGTGGATTTCAGCACAATGGAAGCACATATTTTGTTTTGATGGAGCCTCCAAATGAAATCTTGGGGAGAAAGGTGTGGGAGGGGTCATTCTTAACACTAGGGGGGATCAGTACTAAAGTATGCATGGAGTCTGGGACATGCCACCAATAACCAAGCAGAAGAATATGCTCTCCTTAAAGACATGCAATTAGCCAAAGGGTTTCAGATACATCATCTAATTATCATTGGTGACTCTTTGAATACCATTCGAGGTATAATCAAAGGAGTCCCTCCCAAGGATTCTCATCTAAGAAACATAGTTTAAAAAATTAACCTTGAGCTAATTGGAATTCCACAAGTTATGTTTCACCATGTTAAAAGGGAGAACAATCTTTGGGTTGACTCCCAAGAAAATATAGTTGTAAATCTTCCAAAGCGGGCTATCAACATTAATCGGAGCTTGTCCCACCATCAAATCCCATAATCAATGCAGGTCTCAATCGAAGTATTGCATGCCACATGGGTTTCATGTTCTCATGACACCTTAGACGTCATATTAACAAGAGCTTTCCTCATCTCACACTTCACATTTGATGGAAACGTTCCTTATATTACATATGCGCAATCTCTGCATGTGCAAGGTGTTGATGTTTTGGTAGTTGTGGGAGGTATTAACCTCCATGGATAAAAATTTGACTAGTCTAATAGAATATTCCAAAAGAAAGAGAAAACCTAAACAAATGTGTTAAAACCTTGGAAGATAAGTCGGCTCAGCAGAATAAGTAATATTGAAGTATTATATGAAGAAATGGAGAGGTTGGCCCTGCTTGAAGAGACACATGTTCACATGGCTAGATTAGTATAAATAGAAGGCACTTGAGCTCATTTGGAAACACACTCACACTCAAGAAAGTGGTGTGCAAGTCTAGAGGAAGTGTAGTGCAGCTGCAACGACTGCAGCTGGGTACTGGTCTTGGTCCGTGGTTTGGTACTTTCTGTTTGGTGCGTTACCTTAGGAGAAAGGTGCACTCTCTCTCTCTCTCTCCCTCTCTTGGTTATCTATTGGGTCTAGTGTTTCTTCCAGAATCATTCTATCTATCAAAGGTTACGGTGCTCGGGGGTGGTTGCATGCCTATAGTTGGGTGACAATATTGTGATATTATCTATGGTTAAACAAGCACAATATTCTAACAGGTTATGGGCCCACCACAACTCCGTAAAAGTATAACCACTAGAAGGTATATATCCAACTCTGTCAAGCTCATTGTAGCACAATTGCAATTCCTTCGTGCCAGTTGTAGTGTCAGTTACAATACCAGTTGCGGTACTAGTTGCAGTGAAAGTTTTTGTGAAGTATTGGGACTAATTTTTGGTTATCCTAGTGTGCCCTAACCCAGTGCATCTCCTATTTCCCTTAGCCATCAAAAACATCAAAGTTGAATTTTTGGGTCAAAGTCAATGTTTGATTGGTCAAAGTCGAAAGACTAGTCAAGGTCAAATTCAAAGACAATCATTAATTCCTCCATAAAATCAGAGTGGCACAACAAAAGCATGGTCTCTTGGTAGAGCATGGAAGACAAGGATTGACATCATGCTTGCAAAGAACAAAGGGAAAAATATTGGAACCACATACTGAAGAGCAAGCGTCAAAGGATGAAGAGTTTGATTTTTTGAGCTTCCAAGTACATGAACGTGGAGTAGGAGAAATAATAAAAAGAAACTTTTGCATATCTGAATCTCTGGAAAGAAAAGGGATCTTTGTCCAAGAAGCAATCGTAGATCCAGAAAGATATTAGATCTAATACATTCATAGGAACAACACACTCTCCAAGTTTGAAAGAATACTTGTCTTAGAAGAAAATCAACTCAAGGAGAACAATAACTAGACTCTAGGTTTGCATATCAGGTTTGATATTTTTATTATTGTTGCCTAAGTGAGTATTGCAATCCTATAGATTTTATTAATGCTAGGAACAAATGAATACTTAGTAGCATGTACTATTAATATAAATGCTTATTGTACTTAATTCTAATATGAACTAACATCTCCTCTAGGAGATATTTCTTCTTCTTGTTCTCGGGAAGGACACCTTGGTAATTATATAATGAACTACCATGAAATTGATATGTTCTTATATAAAATACTATTATATTGGAAATACTTTTTCTCTTGTTGTTTCTGTTTCGGGCAGGTTATCCTACGTATTCTAGGAAGGTTACCATAGAAAAACAAGACTTGAAAGGACTCAGAGGGAGTCAAACTTCATAGGGAGTTAGTGATTAGGAAGAAGCAAGGTTTTGTGACACTTTGCATGATGCATAGGGACATACAGCAGTCGAAAGCGTGGTTCAAGGATTCTCTCAGTTAAAGGGATTCGATGGCAGAATTCGAAAAGAAGGATCTTGTAGGCCTTTGTGCCGAGTTGTAGGCCTTTTTGTTGATTTGTAAGCCTTCGTGTCGAGTTGTAGGCTTCGTGTTGAGTTGTAGGATTTGTGGTGAGTTGTAGGCCTTGTGTCGAGTTGTAGACTTTGTGTCGATTTGTAGGCTTTGTGTCGAGTTGTAGGCCTTGTGCCGAGTTGTAGGCCTTGTGTCGAGTTGTAGGATTTGTGTGGAGCTGTAGGCCTTGTGCCGATTTGTAGGCTTCATGCCAAGTTGTAGGATTCATGCTAAGTTGTAGGCTTTGTGTCGAGTTGTAGGCCTTGTGCTGAATAGTTGGATTTATGCCAAGTTGTAGGCTACTCCAGTGAGATGATATAGTATGTCAAGTTGTTGCTACACCAATGAGACAGTTTAGTATGCTAGTGGCGTAGTCGAGAACCTGTATGGATGTGATGGTGTTGCTCGTAATATGATTTGGGTGATCATTAGATAACCTGTGTAGCTATGGTGATGCTACCAGTCTGCAAGACCATGTAGGTCTTGCCCATGTCATGTGATATGGATGGATAATGATGATAGTAATGATGATATTCATGACATGGGTGAGCACATCATGTGGGTGTATCCCATAATGATGATGATGACACACACTATGAGGTGTAGTTCTAGTGTTATATAGTGGGTTGTGGCCCCTAGACGAGATTGATAGGTACACATGGGTGTATCAACGTGTGACGTAATGATGCTACCAGTAGCATGGTCTACGTAACCATGATGAGAGGATCATGGAATAGAGAGCAAGGCTATGAAGACCAAAAGGGAACATCATGGTTAAATACCTCCCTAGCTAAGAGGGAGTGTTGATGTTTTGGTAGCTGCGGGAGGTATTAACCTCCATGGATAAACCTTTGATGAGAATAGAATATTCCATAAGCAAGAGAAAACCTAAATAGGTGTGTGAAAACCCTGAAAGACAAGTCGGCTCAACAGAATAAGTAATATTGAAGTATATTATATTCAAAAATGGAGAGGTGGGCCCTACTTGAAGAGACACATGTTCACCTGGAAAGATTAGTATAAATAGAAGGTGCTTGAGCTCAGTTGGTAACACACTCACACTCAATAAAGTGGTGAGCAAGTTTGTAGAAAGAGTGCAACTGCAACGACTATAGATGGGTACTGGTCTTGGTCTGTGGTTTGGGACTTTCTACTTGGTGCGCTACCTTAGGAGAAAGGTGTGCTCTCTCTCTCTCTCTTGGTTATATGTTGGGTCTAGCACTGCTTCCAGAATCATTTTATCTGTCAAAGGTTACAGTGCTCGGGGGTGGCTGCATGTCTATGGTTGGGTGACAATATTGTGATATTGTCTATGGTTAAACAAGCATAATATTCTAACATGAGGTGGGATATATAGGACAAGGTACAATACAATTATGACAAAAGGATTTGTTGGTGCAATGGATTCAACGTCAGCCTCAGATTCCAAGCACTCTCCACGCCTTCGAGCAATTATGCTAGTAAATGGGGGTTCTGGTTCATGTGTGTGCTTAGTTATATGGCATCGGAGTGACAATGTTCTAGGCATTCAAAGAAAGAAAATTGCTTTGCAATACTGCTTTGGAGCAGAGTTGGTGGTAGGTTCTCGTTCATGTGCAGGTTGGCCCCCGTGGCTAAAGGTTATCTAAGGAAAATTCCTTTATGTGATAATTAGTGGTAATCCCAAAAATTTGTCTTAGGTAGTGAAGAAAATGGTTGGTTCGAAGGTTCATTAGTGAAGGAGACAAAGGCGGAAGGTTATGTTAGCTCTTGAAATGTTCCATTTCAGTTTGCTTTCAAATTTTTTAGTCCTAAATCCAAGAGACAGTCAATTTCTAGTCCCAGTAGTGTTTTTCCTATTCAGTATGTTGCAAACACCTAGTTTAACTGTCTGAGCCATGATTACCAGATTTTAATGGATTGCATTAGAAAGAATAAGGTTCAGGGGTTGCAATTAACAAACATGTATAAGCAAAACCTCCTTCTCAAATCAAATCTCATAATCTTGAATGAAGACTTGGACTTAGCCAAAATCATGCTAAGATGTAGTGAATGGATTTTTATCACGGTTTCCAAAGCATTGATAATGCTTGTATCATTTCAAGAGGATTTGTGCTTTTCCAATGCACTTGAGATTCATGTGTAATGGTGAACCCTAAAATTTTGCAAAGGAGGTATAAGTAAGATTTGATGGTGAGATTCAGGTTTCTTCAGGGTGTTTGATGTTTTATTATGTGATATGGTTATCATGGAACACTCTCCAAACTTCATAACTCTTCAAAGGTGGATCAAGAAGAATTAACCTAACGAATGCGCTATAGGAAGTTTGCAGCACGGTGCTGCATTTTCCTATGTTACGCACTGCAAACTTGCCTGTGTGTTGGCATTAAAAGTTTGGGTCAAACCAAACTTCCTTTTTTTAGCATACATGGAGTTTCTTATGTGCCAGATGTGGACTACAACCTGAAGATATTCACCTCTCCTTCAAGAACATGCAAATATATCATGTCAACTTCATAGAGTTGGAATCAAGACTAGTTTTGATTACTTAAAGTTTATCATGCTAGTATATATGAATT
>ML810670.1:172403-194805 GCA_009831015.1 Picea engelmannii
TGTATATCTCAGAATTAAGCCCAGAAGGAGTTCCCTGAAAATGGGAGCTTGTGCCAAATTGGCACCCCAGTATTGTGGACCCTTTGAGGTTCTAGACAGAGTGGGACTTGTAGCCTATCAGCTAGCACTTCCTCCCACAGTAAAAGCACATAATGTTTTCCATGTTTCATTATTAAAAAAATATGTACATGATGCTAATCATATAATTGACTGGTCTGTGATTCAGGTGGAACTGGAGGGAGAATTTCTACCAGAACCCCAATGCATATTGCACAGAAAGGAAACCAGGCTCCGGAATAGAACCATTGCACAGGTCAAGGTGTAGTGGAAACATTTTGTCCCAGATGAGGCTACCTGGGAGATGGAAGATGCCATGAAACTGGCATATCTGATTTTGTTTAATTCTGTATATGCAATTCATGTTAATAGATAAGAACATCGAGGACGATGTTCCTTTTAAGGGGGAGGGAATTGTAACACCCTGTTTCCCCCAACTTGTAAATATAACTGGACTGGCCAAGAACTATGGCAAACTCATAAATGTGAATATGTGATGTAAATGGACCTTGGGGAAGAGGTCAATGAATGTGAATAACATTCTGAATTTATTGCAGGACTGCTGATGAGGGGATGTGCAGAAAAAGAGACCACGATGGTGGTGGAAGGCACCTGAAAAGGTGGCGTTAACTTCCACCGAAAATTAAATACCGTATTTGGACTCCATTGGCCCGGAGAACCAAAAGCGGCTCGTTGGCCCTGAAAATTAATGGTTCGCAGACTGGTAGGCAGATGGCTTGATGAGGGATGGGATGGTGAACCGCCCATCCGTAGAGCCGTCAGGCCTGATCAGTGCGAGGGAAATCGCGCCACATGCAACCTCGCGAGAGGATAAGGAGTATGGCATAGGCGATTGAGAGGGCAGACGTGAGGGGAACTCTGGCATTATGCAGAGTGAGTGATAGCAGAGAGGAAGGATTGCAACCTTCGCTCCTGGTCACTGGAAGACAGAGAGACGCAGTCTCAACAACATCGTGGTCTCGGCTCGGGGGTGGCTAGTGTTAAATCCGCTGGGATTCGCTACGCCTACGGTTGGGTGGAAACGAGCACCCCTCTCAGCAGTTGCACCCATTTCTAAAGTTATTTCTGATAAGTGTTTTGTTCATATTGCATCTCGAAATTTATCATATATGCTCACAAAATGTGAATGATCTCATTATAAGAATGTTTGTATGGTGCTATGATCAGTAATAGTAGTTGTATATTTGTATGAACAGACTACGTATGGCCTATGTCCTTATGAATCGTTATTTATATGCGTACTGATCTAATTTAGACTTCACGTCTGGTTCTCGGGAGAACAATACCCTTACCTGTCTCAGACAGTACCCTGGGTAAACCTCCCCATAGAGATACCCTCCTTGAAAAGTCCATGAAGAACTGGGGAGGAGAGGATGAAGGCGTAAGACCTTAGTAAACCTGCACGAGGAGGAACGATCCTCTTGAAAACCCAAGATGACAGCATAAGGACGAAGTATCGAATTGACAGACGAGATCCCGTCGGGAGATCTGTGGTCACTCACCACCGTCAGGTCGGAGGAAAAAGCTAGAAGGGTAAGTACCTTATCCTTGATAGGTGTTGATCGATGGACGAGATTCCATCGAAAAATCTGCAGTCACACCCGACCATTAGATTGGTAGGAGAAGGTAGGGATGTTAATAGCCTTAACCCTTTGTTTTCTGTGTCTTCGTGGGCAATGAAGAATTTCGGATCGTAGATCTCCAAGGTCCATGAGAGTGTCTGGACCGTTGATTTTTCCACGTCCAGGGAATCATGGAAGAATGCCCGGGTAGGAGCCGATCTGAGCCATCAGATCTCGACTAGAAAACTCGACAGCCATAGGATCTATCCAGAGTTACCCGAGGATTAAGATCCCAGTGTATAGGGGCGAAAACACGAGGAGCGATCTGAACCGTCCATTTACTTGGGACACGTGTCAGAGATTTGAAGGGGAGTTGGAGTTCGGTATTTCGCGAGTCCTAGGGACAAGGTGTCCAAGACATCAAAAGTTGTGAAACCTCGAGAGTTAACCAGGACCGTCCACCCATTTAGGACACGTGTCAGAAATCCACAGAGAGTCGGGATATCCGGCATCGGGAAATCGGAGTTCCCGAGGTCGAAGGAACTGAGACATCACAAGTCTCGAAATCCCGACGGGGATCTGGACCATCCATGGACAGAGGACACGTGGTGGAGATCAAGTGCCATCAACATTTGGCGCATCGGGAAATCAACATTTCCATGGATGAGAGATCGGGGAAGTCCCAAGTGAAAACCCTTACATACTCTGAGCCGTCCGTTCAGAGGGACATGTGTCAAAAATTTGACGAGAGTCGGGATTCGGGGAATCGCAAGTTCCGTGGGCGAGTGTATGTTGACATCGCAAACCCTGAAACCCCGATGAAAGGGTATGATTGTGGTCATATAGAGGGAGGTCATGTGGACAAAAGTTCTAGTCTAGGGAACTAGCGAAAGCTGACGTCATATCGGGATATCTGGGATTCCGAGGACAAAATGTTTATGTATTTCAATATTGTGATATTCGAAACCCCGATGGACGGAGGAGATTCTTTCGGAGGATCTCCGGGTCCGTAATGACCGTTAGATATGGAAACAATACGTTAACTTAAACCAAGACGTGGTTATGCTTTAGGATAAGCGGTGAGTAGATATGGACGGTCAGAGTCCACCCGCCCAGATCTACGACTGAGGTTCCATTCTGGGGCCCCCTTTCCATTCTACCTTTAATGGGGGGGGGGGGTCCGGAATAGTGTGGCGTGTGAAGTGGGGCCCCTCCCTGTCATGATGACCACCATGTCGCACTTCCCTCTCGCCATCTGTGTTACTCCTAAATGCGCTACGGGGATTATTCCCATTGGCGGTTCTCTACCCCGTTGAGGTTTATTTCTATTGGCCATTCGTTGACCCCATGGGAATTCATCCCTATGGGACGCACGTTAGCCCTGGCGGCTTCGGTGGTTGCATAATCTAAGGTTTGGATATTACTGTAGAGCCGAGGCGCAGAAATTCAAATAGGCACTACGTTCAAATTGGACCATGACCACGACCCGCGATCGCATGAGAACGGAGAAGAAGAAAGAAGAGCCAGTTTGCGTTGGGTCTCCATGGTTATTTAAGGGTTCGAGTCCGACAGAGGATCGAAAAAATTTGATTTAGGTAGTGGGCATGTTACAGACGCACTTATTCCAACATCGCTATCTGACAAAAAATTTCAAATGTCGCACTGTGACAAACATAATATAGTATAGCCACACTATGATGAACACATAACATTGCAATGCAATGAAAATATAGTGTTGCAATATGAAGAATATAGTAATGTCACAATGTTATGAACATAGTAACATTGCAATCTACGAAATATAGTAACGTCATGATGTGACGAAAAATAGGCATGTTGTTGCAATGTGGATAGTAGCGTTGGAATGTGACAAACATAAATATATGTCACAATGTGACAAACATAAATACATGTTGCAATGTGTCCCACATCACCCTGTCGTCGCAATATGGAAAACATTTCCTCACATTGCAATGTGATGCACATATCATGACATCGTAATGTAACAAACAATTCCAAACATCACAATGTGTCGAACAAATTAACTTTTCTGTCTACCAAACATATTAACAACACAATGTGATGAACATATAATGTTGTAATGTGATGAACATATTAAAGTGGCAATGTGATGAACATAGTAACATTGCAATCTACCAAACATAGTAATTTCACAATGTGACGAACATAGGCATGTCGTCGCAATGTGGATAGTAACATCACAATGAAACGAACATAAACAATGGTTTCAATGTATCCCGCATTGCCCTGACATTGCAATATGATGAACATTTCCTCACATTGCAATTTGATGTACATATCTTGACGTCACAATGTGTCAAACACTTCTAATCGTCGCAATGTTACAAAGATATACAGACATCATAAAGTGTCAAACATTTCCAAATGTCACAATGTGTCAAAAATATATGTGTGGATAGGCATGTTGTCGCATTGTGTCGCACATCATCTTATCGTCGCAATGTGATGAACATTTCCTGATGTTGCAGTGTGATGCACTTATTCCAACATCGCAATGTGACAACAATTTTCAAATGTTGCAATGTGTTGAACATAGTAACACTGAAATCTACCAAACATAGTAAAGTTGGACTGTGACGAACACATAACATTGCAATGTGATGAAAATTTAGTGTTGCAATATGATGAACATAGTAATGTTGCAATGTTATGAACATAATAACATTGCAATCTAAAAAACATAGTAACATCATGATCTGACGAAAACAAGCACATCGTAGCAATGGGGATAGTAGCGTCGCAATGTGTCAAACATAAATATATGTCACATGTGACGAACATAAATACATGTCACAACGTGTCCCACATCACCCTATTGTCGCAATATGGAAAACATTTCCTCACGTTGCAATGTGACTCACATATCCTGACATCGCAATGTGACAAACATGTCCAAACATCGTAATGTGTCGAACATAGTAAACTTGCAATCTACCAAACATCATTTTGTTGCAATGTGACAAACATTTCCAAACGTTGTAATGTGTCGAACGTAGTAATGTTTCCATCTAACATGCATAGTAACATCACAATGTCACGAACATATATAGACACCCCAATGTGACAAACATTTCCAAACATCATAATGTGTTGAACATAGTAACAATGCAATGCAACGATCATATATGGATGTCACATTATGACAAACATATACACACGTCACAATGTGACGAACAATTATGAACATCGCAATCAGATGAACATAAATTGGTGTTGTAATGGGGCAAATGCAATGTGATAGACATTTCCAAACATCACAATGGGACAAACACAACCAATTGTCATAGTTTGATGTACACAACCCAATGTGCCGATGTGACAAACATTTTTCGATGTTGCAATGTGACTAACATAACCCACTATCGAACTATGACAAACCTATTCCAATGCGATATCGTGAGAAACATAAACCTTCATCGTAATATGATGACCATAACCTTACGATGTCAAGTGACGAAAAAAAGATAATGTCACAATGTGATGAACAAAACCTTATGTCAACATATGATGAACAAAAGATGATTTCACAATGTGATGAACAAAAACTGATGTTGGCATGTGATGAATAAACTATGATGTCACAATTTGACAATCAAATTATTATCAACATTGTAATGCAATAGTTCCATAGTAAACTACAGTGAACATAATCAACATGGCCAAACATAATGAGATCTGCATGGTCAACGAAGGTCAGTCATGGGCATGTTCAACCATAATAAACACTGATCAACCATAGTCAACCATGGTCATGGTCAACCTCACTCAACCACGAGGAAGGACAACCATGTTCAACCATAGCCAACCTTTCATTCCCAAAGTCAACCAAGGTATACAAAAGTAAACCATGGTCATGGTCAACCATACTTGACCAATTTTCATTTTCAATTAAGGTATTATTGTATTAATACATAAATCATATATTATTAATGTATTACTACTTTAGTAATGTATTTATTAAGGGATTAATACTTTAAGAATGTATTTATTAATGCATTATTAATTTATTAATAAATAAATATATTACATAATAATAATAATAATAATCTATTTTTAAGGTCACGGCCAAGCCAGCACACCAAATTGGTGTATGAGACCCCCTTGTTTGTGGGACAAGGGACCCCCCTCCGCCCAGCGATTTGACTGGTAAAGTCTACGAAGGTATACATACCCTACGCCCCACTGGATTTGAACCTGTGACTTCTTAAGAGGAAACACATGTTCTTAACCATTAGGCCCACTCAAGCTGTATATTTGATATATTTGATATTTTACTAATGTATTTATTAATTCATTTAATTGTATTAAAGCTATGAAATAATTATTTTATTATTATTTTAACAACTTATTATTAATCTTTTACTTTATTATTATATTAATACTTTAATAATGTAGTAATTAATATTGTATAAATATATTACTTAAGTAAGTAATACATTACATTATTAATGCATTAATTAATTAGTACTTTATATTATACATTTATGTAAATTAATACTTTAATATAGATTATATTAATATAATAATGTATTATACTTTAGTAATGTATTTATTAAAAACGTATTAATTTGTTAATTAATTAAATAAATACATTACAATATACATCAATGTCATTCATAATCACGACCATAAAAAACCATGATGATGGTTCACCCTAATCAACCGCAATCATTTTCAATAAATGTATTAATACTTTAATAATATTTTTATTAATGTATTATTAATATATTAATTTATTATTGTATTAATACTTTAACAATGTATTAATTGAAAATATAATAATGTATTAATTAATTCATACATTGCATTATTAATGTATTAATATTTAATGTGTTACATTATGCATAATGCATTAATAATTTAATTTATATTTTACAACAATGTAATAATGTATTTTTAATATATTAATAATTTATCATCTTGCATTATGCATTAAAGTAATAATGAATTATTTTATTAGTATATTAATACTTGACTAATGTATTAATACTTTAGTAATCTATTTTTTAATGCATTTAATGTATTTATAAATATATTTAATGTATTAATTTATTACTATATTATTACTTTGTCAATGTATTAATTAATTAAATAATGTATTACATTATTAATCTATCAATCATTTAATATATTACATTACAAACTAATAATGTAAATTCATACTTTAATTTATAAATATTTATTATATATTATATTAATATTATATTACATATCAATGTATCAATATATAAATACTTTAATGTATTAATATATTACATGTATTATAAATTAACGTATTAATGGATAATATTAATTTATAATACATTAATACTTTAATGTAATGTACTACTAAATACATTAATACATTACAAATTATCAATATATCAATTAATTAATATGTTACATTAATATTTTAATACATTTATTCATCAATTAATATTTTAATTTATATATTCTTATTATATATATAATTAATGTAATATTAAATTATTATATTAATTAAATGAATTAATATATTAATGGTAGTTGACAAGGCATGTTGGCCGTCAACTAGCAACAACCACATTTATGTAAAAAGTGGTTGATATACATCGATCAGGCGCTATTAATTTTAAAAAGGTGGTTGTTGCTAGTATATATATATAGAAATAGTAATACATGAAGTTCTTAATAATTACTTTAGTTTGGTATATAATTACTATATTTAAAAAATAAATATTTTAATATATTTTATAATATTATTAATATATATATATATTGGTTTGGTTTTCTCTAACTTCAACTAATAAGTCAATAAAACAATATTGTGGTTACACAGATTATAATATATTATAAAATATATTAATATTTTTTAATATATTAATATTTTTAATATTTTAATATTAATGTATTAAACTAGTATAGATCCATCTTAACTTTGAATCTATCAAGCTCTTGATCAAATCTCTTTCTAAGTGAAAACATTTTTTAGAGTGCAAAACTTGAAAAAATGTTAAAAATTTACACTTAGAATTGTCATTTGTCATGATCAAATAATTTTTATTTTTATTAGTTAGTAATTTTTTAAAATATTTATATAAAATTTATTAAAATACTATATTAAATTAAAATTATTTTTTAATAATTTTTATAATTAAATAATATATGTGAATATACTAATTTAATGTGGTTTTGCATCAAATGGTTAGTTACTAAATTAATTTTAAAAAATATAAAACCATTAAAATTAACATAAAAGCTTATATCCCTCTAAGAAACTTTAGTTGTATATAATCCAAAATAAATAAAAATTAAAATAATTACAAAATCCTTAAAATGCCTTAGTCATCCAAATCTACCCCAATTTTTTAAGAAACAAAAATCTCACCTAACCAAAGCACTTTTGTCTAATGCCTACACCTCCTCTCAAATTAACAAAGTTTTTCGCTCAGCCCCCAACCCTAAGTTGAACTTTTCTTCCTCCTCTTCCCATGAAGCTCTTTTTTCTCTCCCCTACATCCAAGGCACTATTGATCACATATCCACAATTCTTGCCAAAAAGAACATCAAAATTGTCTTCAAGCCTTTCAAAACTCTCAAACAATCCTTCAAATCTTCCTAGGATAAATCCAACCCAATGTTTGACCCAAGAGTTTACCAAATTCTCTGCTCCTGTGGAAAATCATACATTGGCCAAAGTGGGAGACCCTTCAAATTCCGTCTCAAAGAACACATAGCTGGCACAACCCACAATCATATCTCTAAATCAATTATTGTTGAACTCTCTTTCAATTCTAAACATCTAATTTGTTTTGACAATACCAAAATCTTGGCCTCAACACCCTATCACTCTTCTCGACTCATACGTGAAGCTCTCGAAATTGAAAAATATCCTAACAGTTTTAACCAATCCTGAAAACCTGTCATTCATCGCATGAGAAAATCAAACTAAACTTTCTTACAAACAATCAAACTAAACTTTCATGGCTTTCTTGTGCCATCCTTTTCTTTTACAACTCGTAGCCTCTAACTAATTTCAATTAATTAACTATAATTAACTATATTATTATTATTATTATTATTATTTATTTTTTAATAGAGCATTTAAACTTCCCGTGTAAAGGCATTTCTCTGAGGTTTCATGCGGCTCCTTATTTGTTCAAAGCCTTGTATATTCCATGGAAGCTCTCTCTGCAAGGGGAGATCCCTCTCCCCTTCCTCACCTGTTTCCTCTGATATTGAATCCTTTCGAGCACTGGTGGCTTCAGCCCCGAAATCTACTAAGGCTCCCCCCTCCAAATTTGTAAAGAACTTTGACAGGATCCCTAAGGTCCCCGTCCATGCCTCTTCTTCCAGGAACTTGGCTCTTTGATTTGCAACAAACGGTCTCGTTGGGCAATTTATAGGGATCTTGCCATCCTCAAGGGCGGTTGCAAGTTGGGTTGATCAAAGATGGAAACCCCTCATTAAAGGGAAGGTCTCCTCCTCTTTATGTGGTAAGGGGTTTTGTGTGTTTCTATTTGAATTCAAAGAAGATAGAGATTCAATTTTTCACAGTAGCCCTTATTTTATGGGATCTGGAGGTATGTATCTCAACTATTGGACTCCAGATTTCAGTCCTAAAAATGACATCCCCTCCACGGTTATGGTCTAGGTCTAGCTTCCTTTTCTTCCCTATCATTGTTGGACAGATGAAACAATTCACAACATTGGAAATACTTTGGGAAGATATATTGATCAAGTCGAACCACAAGACTTTCTGCAGGCTTGCGCAAGGATTTATGTGGAAGTAGATCTGGAAAAGGGGCTACCTGAGGCCATATAGCTAACCCTAGATGATTGGACTCATCCATTAGCTATACTACGAACAACTCCCTTTTAAATGAAAGGTGTGTAATGAATAAGGTAATTTTTCCAAATCATGCCATAAAGCTCAAGTAACTCCACAACAACAAGGTGACTAGGAGCAGTGGCAAACCCAAATGAGAAAGAGGGGTTTGAGGTGATCTGGTTAGGCGCCCCTTGGTCCTCCCTCAACTCAATCGATTTTGGGTCTCTCTTCAATCCCTCCTTCATCTCAGGGAGGGGGGGAAGCTCTGGAGTCCAACATCAATCAATATGTTATTCTCTCATATCCAAAGGAAATCCCTAAAGAAACATAAGAAAACCTAAGAAATGGAAATCACAATTCGCGGGCAAGGGGAACCCCAACTTGGGAGAAAATCCTCGAGGATAGTATCACCAATAAAGGAGCCAACAATCGTTGTAGGTTCGAGCTCTAAATCAGGAATCCATGTCATTTTGGAGGAAGAATCACAGGAAGAATCTAATGATGAATCATGCAAAGAAACAGAAGTTCATGTCACAACCAAGAAACTCGGTAGGAAGCCATGTCGCAGAAAAAGAGAGGAAATTGCAGATAAAGAGAAGGAATTGGGTCTCCAGACAACCCTTTATAGCACTTTCAAGAAGGACTCTAAAGGAAATAGAGTACCAAGTGGCTCTGCGCCTCCTAAAGGGGGGGCCTTAAAACCCTCAAGTAAATAATGAAATTAGTCTCCTGGAATTGCAGGGGGTTGGAAAGTAAAGACAAGATAGAATAAATAAGGCATTTGATTAAATGTAAAAAAACCCAAATCCTCCTTCTCCAAGAGACAAAAATGAACAACATGATAGTTCTTTAGGAGAGTAAACATTTTTGGAATAATAGTATGGGCATAACAGTAAGCTCATGAGGAGCATCAGGTGGTCTTTGCACTCTATGGAAACTGCATTAGTTTTAGTTGGTAGAAAGCGAGGAATCCCTTCATTGGCTTCTGGTCAAGCTAGTTCATATCACCACAGGTAAGTCCTATATAATAATAAATGTTTATATGCCAAACCAATATCATGAAAAATTGGAATGTTGGCACTCCTTGATAGCTTTGTTCGACACAGATTCCTTGGATATTTTTTTCTTTGCAGGAGACTTCAATACCACTATTCACGATTAAGAAAAAAGGGGGGGCTCCTATGTTCGTGATCCAGACCAAGAGCATCTAGAAGACTTAATTACTTCATTGGATTTGTTTGATGTTAAACCCTCCAAAGGTTTATACACCTGGTATAACCGCAAAGTAGGTCCCAAACACATTGCAACAAGGTTGGATTGCTTCCTTATTAGTAATGCCTTTCTCTCTAAGACTTGTTCCCCTGTATACGAGATCCTTTCTTGGGCAAGTTCAAATCACAAGCCTATCTCCCTAGTTTTTTCAAATGATTGAAATCTGGGTCCTATCCACTTTCATTTCAACCCTCTCTAATTGGATCACCCTTCTTTCTGTTCTCTGGTCACTTCGTCTTTGAGTCCTTGGATTGTTGGCTCTCTAGTATTTATTTGGGAACATAAACTCATCCAATTGAAAAGGGCCATTAAATCCTAGGTAAAATCCTCTTTCAAGGCCCCGCAGGAAGAAATTCTTCTTCTCTAGGAAAAATTAGGAGAGGTGGTGACAAAATTGCAAGCTTCCCTGGTTACCACATCCCTTTTACAGGAAAGAACAATGTCAAAAGAAACTTCAGGTGGCAATGAGGAAAATGGAAGAAAATTGGATACTGAAATCCCGCTACTTATGGCTTCAAGCAGGAGATTGAAATACTTTATTTTTCCACAAGCAATGCAAAGTGAGGAAAGGGAAGAATATGGTTGAGGAAATTCATCTAAAGGATAAAACTGCTCTTACCTATTTTGAAGATATCAAGAATGTGGCCTTGCAAATTTTTCCAATTTATATGATGAGAAAGGTCCAATAGATCTAGTCCTAAGAGAATAAGCTCTTTCATATATCCCAAATCTAGTTAGGGAAAGGGATAACACATAGGGTGACTGAGGAGGAGATTTTATCAACATTAATCCAATTTGATTTGGACAAGGCCCGAAGTCCAGACGACTTTACTATGCATTTCTATAAAAAAAATCTTGGCATATCATTAAGTTTGATCTAGTAAGGATGATCCAATATGTTCAGAAGTCATGTAGACTGGGGGGAGCAACAAGTTCTGCATTTCTGGCACTAATCCCCAAGGAATGTTATGCGGTGACCTTTTCCATATTTAGACCTATTTCATTATGTAATATTTCATCTCAAAAATCATAGCTTCTAAGATACAAAAGCTCTTGCCTAAACTAATTTATCCTTATCAAGGGGGATTTGCAGCGAAACGTCAAATATGGGACAATATTGTTCTAGTACAAGAGGCAATCCATTCTAGTAAAATCATAGGAGATATAGGAATGGCAATCAAGATCGATATGGTGAATATCTTTGATCGAGTTCGTCACAGTTTTCTATTAGCAATTTTGACAAAGTTTGGATTTCACCTATCCTTCATTCCCTAGATCAAAGCATGTATCAACAAACCCTATATTATAGCCTTGTTAAATGGAAGATCCTCAGGGTTTTTCCAGGCTTCTAGAGGTCGAGCCAAGGATTCCCTCTGTCACCCATTCTATATATTCTAATGGCAGAAACTTTGGGAAGAAGGTTATATCACGAGAGAATAATTGGGAGCACTCCAAGCATCAAAATCGTCGCAGGGATCAAGCGTATAAATCATTCTCAGTTCATGGATGACATTTTGTTTCTTGGAGGGGTTTCTTCAACTATATCCAGAAGGTTTAAGATGATTTTGGACAAATTTATTTATGTCACAGGCAAACTGGTAAATTATTATAAATGTTATCTTTATGCTTGGAACATTAATGCTCACTTTCTTGTTGTCATTTCAAGAATTGTTCAATTCCCTCTAGTCACAAAATGGATATCCTTCAAATATTTAGGAATTCTTATCTGCATAAATTCTCTCTCTGCATCGGATTGGAATATTATGCTCTCCAAGATCAGGGAGAAATTCTCAAATTGGGGGGCACAATGGTTAAATTCGACTGGTAGACTTGTGTTGGCTAAGGCAATACTATCGACTCTTCCGTTTTTTCAATACTCCTCAATGCTAGCCCCAATGAGTGTCAAAAGAGAAATCGCACAACAAATCAGAAAATTCCTCTAAGAAGGGGGAAATTCCAATACTAAAAGGTTTCATCTGATAAATTGGATGGTAGTAAGGGCTCCTTAATCGCATGGAGGATTAGGAGTTAAGGGCCTTATTCTAGCTAATCTGGCCCTAGGAGAAAAAATGTTGTGGAGAATGATAACAGGAGATTATGCTAATTAGAAGAAAGCTCTAGTGCATAAATATTTTCAAAAGGATCAATTCAGAGGTGTCAAAACTTATCTAGGATCTCCTCTAGGCTCCCCCATTTGGAAGTTGCTTTAGGCGTCTTTACCTCTTTTTCAAATTCATCTTTCTTGGATTCCAATGAATGGTAAAAGCATCAAAATTTGGGAGGACAATGTTCTGAATAGAGTCCCTTTGATTCAGGAACGCAGCCTGCATTCGATCACGGATTTCATCCATTCTCAACAAAAAATCACTCTTTATGACATATCCATATGGGACTCTTCAGGAACTTCGAAAGGGTGGAACCTAGAAAGTATCCTGGAAGCACTTCAGGCCCAGACTGAATAGTTGCTTTCAACATTGAAAGGCACTACCCAGAATCATCTGGACGAGCCATACTCTAGAGACTAGGGAAACCAAGGTTATTTGGTTAGTACAGGATATGAATATCTTCTTATGAAGATAGATATCCCCACTAAAGAATCCAAGTGGAACAATTTTTGGTATCGAGATGCACCTCCTAACATTAACTTTTTTTGTTGGACGTTGATGCAAGGGAAAATCTTGACTAGTGAAAATCTATGTCGAAGGGGAATTGTGGTTCCTTCCAGATGTGTTTTATGTAAATGCAATAATGAAACAATTTTTCACTTGTTCCTAGAGTGTATGATTGATCTAGGTGGATATTGGTAGCCACCCACCTGTTCCAAATTCTGACTGGCTCATCTTGATAGTTTTCAATTCAACACATTTCTTTGTAATGGGGACATTTATTTGTAATTGTGGGTTCTACACTTTCGAGATTGTTCTGAAGCCCTACAAAACATCCAAGTGGATATTGGTGGTCACCCACCTATTCCAACTAGCTTATTTTGGAAGTTTTCATGTCATTACATATTTCTGTACTTCCAGTGTTGTTTTGGGGCCCTAAGCAGTGTTTTCTTGGCTTGCCATAGTCAAATTGTAGATAGAGTTAGATTTTGATGGCATAATGTGTAGTTCTCAAAAATAAATTTCCAACGGGCTATCACACATCACCTAAAACGGAGATCGTATGAAAAAGTTACGACCCTGGGAAGTTAATGTACTAACTTACCGCAACAGGGTCCACATAAATTTTGGTGCTTCATCTCCTAGGGTTAATTTTTTGGATGTCTAGGGCTTTGGAATTCATGTTTATCATAAAAAGGCCTTCAAAGCCTCATTGTAATCATCTTCTTGCGAATGAGCGTAGCTATCACATCTCTTCTCAGAGATAAAGCTGCCACCATTCTAGCGAATCTTGTACTCTGTATTTTTATAGTCTCTATACATTTCTTTCATTAATAGAAATAATGTATTGTTGTATCTCTCTGTTTATGGCAATTTTTATGAGTATTTCATTGTAATATCTCTACTTTCATTTCGTTCCAAAAATAATCTGGATCAGTGGTATCAGAGCAAGCTACTCTTGATTGTTTTTCAGTGCATGTACCCGACGAGGTCCGATTATAGCAAGTTGGGTATCGAGCTTGTCTCTCTTGAGGACAATCTCTCTCGCACGCCCAAGAAACCCTCTATGGAGGCAGAAAAGAAAAATGATGGAGAAGAATATTCTATTAACCTGTTGCTTGAGAAATCTCTCGCGCGACAGAGGGACGAAATGATGGAGAATTTTTCAGACATCCTTCAACACTTGCCGATAGAAACAGGCGCATCTTCATCAAGCGGCCATTTTGGAGGAACCTCTCCCTTCAAGGTACAAGTTAATTTTGATATTCCCATATTTGAAGGTCAGATATATGTGGATGCCTTAGAAAAATGGTTAAATCTGCTAGAAGGTTATTTCTCTGTTCAAAAATTTTCTGACAGGGAAAATATCACCTTCGCACTCCTCAAGGCTCTCCCCCATGTCAAACATTGGTGGGAAACTTATTAGGATCAAAGTTCCATGGAGGAATCTGGAATAGGTGGGGTTGAGCCCACTTGGGATTTTTGTGTGGATGTGGTCAAGGAACAATACTACCATGTTGATAACTATGAAGACCAGTACATGAGATGGACCACACTAGGGTAAGAGAAGAGCCAAACAGTGTCATATTTCACAAATACTTTCCATACCTTGCGCACCAATCTGGGTATCAAAGACTCCAAGCAATATCTGGTTCTAAAATACCATGGGGCTCTACATAGCTACATCCAAAATGAAATGGATTTCCTAAACATCTCATCATTGGGAGATGCCTATCGATATTTTGTCAAAATCGGGCAAAAATTCAAGCACCAGAACAAATGCAAGTTCGGCTCTGCAAATCCTCAACAACCAAATTATGGTAAAGATATCCCTAAACAACAACCTCCAGACAACTAGTCCAAAACATCAGACAAGAAGGGTAAAGAAAAGATGAAGAATGACACTGGGAAGTGGTGCGACTTCCACAAAATCCCTTGGCACAACACTGATGAATGTCACTCGAAACAGTCGTTGGTGGCTGAGGTCAAAGACAAGGCGTCGAACCCTGATTCTAAATATGATCCAGAAAATATTGAAAACAGACAAATCATCGATGCAAACCCCACTGCTAATGTCGTGATCACAACAATTCAACCAGAAGAACCAGTATATCTTGAAGAGGGGGAGTGCCTCTTCCATTCACTGATGTGAGTGAAGGGGACCTTGTTGCATTTCATTTTTGATAACGACAGCTAGAAGAACATCATCTCATCTAAGGTCGTCAAACAATTGGGGTTGTCGACAACACCACACACACAACCATACAACATTGGGTGGCTTCACCAGGGAGGAGATCTCCATGTCAGATAGCAGTGTCGCCTGTCATGTGGCATCCAACCCTTCAAGGATGAGGTAGTGTGTGATGTTTCCCCTCTTGATGTCTGTGATTTTGTTTTGGGCCAACCATATATGTGGAAAAATCATGATGTTTATGAGTCTCAACCCCATAGTGTCAGTATTACTCTAGGGGGTCGGCTCTATAGGATACCAGAGATAGTTCTGACTACTGTTCCACCAAAACAATGCCACAAGTTAATCTCTCATATTGCAAAATTCATCCTCTTTACAGTCTATTCAAAGGATACACATAAGGCCACTACAACCATTGTAGCCTCAACACCTTCTATTCAGTAGAAGAAGATTTCTAAAAAGAAAGAAGATATTGTTTTTTCACATACAATGGTGCCTACACAATGCCTTGTCAAGCCAAGAGACAACAGGTTGGTGGAACAAATTCAACCCCGCCAGCAACAGGTTCACGAAATCCTTCCACAGACCAAGCATCACAATTTCTCCAACAAGGCACACAACTCACCAAGATTCAGATTCAGAAAAAACTTTCCCCTCTTCCCCTGGCACTCAATGAAATGGATACCATTGCTACCTAATGGGGGAGGATTGATCCAGGTGGATATTGGTGGTGACCCACCTGTTCCAAATTCCAACTGGTTCATCTTGATAGTTTTGAATTCAACACATTTCTTTGTAATGGGGACATTTATTTGTAATTGTGGGTTCTGCACTTTCGGGGGTTGTCTTGAATCCCTACACAACATCTAGGTGTATATTGGTGGTCTCCCACCTATTCAAACTGGCTTATTTTGGAATTTTTCATGTCAATACATCTTTATGTACTTTCAAGGTTGTTTTGGGTCCCTAAACAGTGTTTTCTTGGATTTCCATAGTCAAACTATAGACAAAGATAGAGATTGATATCATAATACGTAGTTCCTTAAAATACCTTTCCAACGGGCTATCACACGCCTAAAACGGAGATCGTATGCAAAAGTTATGACCCCGAGAAGTTAATGTACTAGCTTACCCCAATGGGGCCCATATGAATTTTGGCACTTCATCTCCTATGGTTAGGTTTTTGGATGTCTAGGATTTTGGCATTCATCTTTATCATAAAAAGGCCTTCAGAGCCTCATTGTAATCATCTTCTTGTGAATGAGCATAGCCGTCACATATCTTCTCAGAGATAAAGATGCCACCATTCTATCGAGTCTTGCACTCTATATTTTTACAATCTCGGTACATTTCTTTCATTAGTAGAAATCATGTATTTCCATATCTCTCTGTTTCAAGCAATTTTTATGAGTATTTCATTATAATATCTCTGCTTTCATTTCGTTTTGAAAATAATCTGGATCACTAATAGTAATAGACATTTGGTGAGCTCTTCTTCAAGATCTATATGGCAAGGTCTGATGGCTAGTCTCTCTCCAAGATTTGATGGGATCTTGGGAGAAATAATATTAGGGCTCCTTCATAAATAAACCCCTTTTCAGGCGATTTTGGATGACTCTTCCTAAATACACCCGCTGGAAAATTTGGTTTCCCATAAATAGGAGTGTTTTTAAGGAAGAAGAAATTAGAGTTAGTAGAGTTATAGCAATAAAAAAATCCCAACTCATGGAGTTCCTTAATTCTAGACGTATGAAGCTAAATTACCCATAGAGTTTGGATGTTCTAGAACATAGGTGGTTTGACATGTTCCATCTTCAGTTGTGCTCTCCTTCTCATTCTCAGGTAAGATCATCCCAACAGCTTCATATCCCTCCTTTTTCTTTTTCTAAGTGGATTTCAGCACAATGGAAGCACATATTTTGTTTTGATGGAGCCTCCAAATGAAATCTTGGGGAGAAAGGTGTGGGAGGGGTCATTCTTAACACTAGGGGGGATCAGTACTAAAGTATGCATGGAGTCTGGGACATGCCACCAATAACCAAGCAGAAGAATATGCTCTCCTTAAAGACATGCAATTAGCCAAAGGGTTTCAGATACATCATCTAATTATCATTGGTGACTCTTTGAATACCATTCGAGGTATAATCAAAGGAGTCCCTCCCAAGGATTCTCATCTAAGAAACATAGTTTAAAAAATTAACCTTGAGCTAATTGGAATTCCACAAGTTATGTTTCACCATGTTAAAAGGGAGAACAATCTTTGGGTTGACTCCCAAGAAAATATAGTTGTAAATCTTCCAAAGCGGGCTATCAACATTAATCGGAGCTTGTCCCACCATCAAATCCCATAATCAATGCAGGTCTCAATCGAAGTATTGCATGCCACATGGGTTTCATGTTCTCATGACACCTTAGACGTCATATTAACAAGAGCTTTCCTCATCTCACACTTCACATTTGATGGAAACGTTCCTTATATTACATATGCGCAATCTCTGCATGTGCAAGGTGTTGATGTTTTGGTAGTTGTGGGAGGTATTAACCTCCATGGATAAAAATTTGACTAGTCTAATAGAATATTCCAAAAGAAAGAGAAAACCTAAACAAATGTGTTAAAACCTTGGAAGATAAGTCGGCTCAGCAGAATAAGTAATATTGAAGTATTATATGAAGAAATGGAGAGGTTGGCCCTGCTTGAAGAGACACATGTTCACATGGCTAGATTAGTATAAATAGAAGGCACTTGAGCTCATTTGGAAACACACTCACACTCAAGAAAGTGGTGTGCAAGTCTAGAGGAAGTGTAGTGCAGCTGCAACGACTGCAGCTGGGTACTGGTCTTGGTCCG
The DNA here is from genome assembly GCA_009831015.1 of Picea engelmannii. Classification (NCBI taxonomy): domain Eukaryota; kingdom Viridiplantae; phylum Streptophyta; class Pinopsida; order Pinales; family Pinaceae; genus Picea; species Picea engelmannii. Next base: position 190,792 of record ML810670.1, read on the forward strand.
TGGTTTGGTACTTTCTGTTTGGTGCGTTACCTTAGGAGAAAGGTGCACTCTCTCTCTCTCTCTCCCTCTCTTGGTTATCTATTGGGTCTAGTGTTTCTTCCAGAATCATTCTATCTATCAAAGGTTACGGTGCTCGGGGGTGGTTGCATGCCTATAGTTGGGTGACAATATTGTGATATTATCTATGGTTAAACAAGCACAATATTCTAACAGGTTATGGGCCCACCACAACTCCGTAAAAGTATAACCACTAGAAGGTATATATCCAACTCTGTCAAGCTCATTGTAGCACAATTGCAATTCCTTCGTGCCAGTTGTAGTGTCAGTTACAATACCAGTTGCGGTACTAGTTGCAGTGAAAGTTTTTGTGAAGTATTGGGACTAATTTTTGGTTATCCTAGTGTGCCCTAACCCAGTGCATCTCCTATTTCCCTTAGCCATCAAAAACATCAAAGTTGAATTTTTGGGTCAAAGTCAATGTTTGATTGGTCAAAGTCGAAAGACTAGTCAAGGTCAAATTCAAAGACAATCATTAATTCCTCCATAAAATCAGAGTGGCACAACAAAAGCATGGTCTCTTGGTAGAGCATGGAAGACAAGGATTGACATCATGCTTGCAAAGAACAAAGGGAAAAATATTGGAACCACATACTGAAGAGCAAGCGTCAAAGGATGAAGAGTTTGATTTTTTGAGCTTCCAAGTACATGAACGTGGAGTAGGAGAAATAATAAAAAGAAACTTTTGCATATCTGAATCTCTGGAAAGAAAAGGGATCTTTGTCCAAGAAGCAATCGTAGATCCAGAAAGATATTAGATCTAATACATTCATAGGAACAACACACTCTCCAAGTTTGAAAGAATACTTGTCTTAGAAGAAAATCAACTCAAGGAGAACAATAACTAGACTCTAGGTTTGCATATCAGGTTTGATATTTTTATTATTGTTGCCTAAGTGAGTATTGCAATCCTATAGATTTTATTAATGCTAGGAACAAATGAATACTTAGTAGCATGTACTATTAATATAAATGCTTATTGTACTTAATTCTAATATGAACTAACATCTCCTCTAGGAGATATTTCTTCTTCTTGTTCTCGGGAAGGACACCTTGGTAATTATATAATGAACTACCATGAAATTGATATGTTCTTATATAAAATACTATTATATTGGAAATACTTTTTCTCTTGTTGTTTCTGTTTCGGGCAGGTTATCCTACGTATTCTAGGAAGGTTACCATAGAAAAACAAGACTTGAAAGGACTCAGAGGGAGTCAAACTTCATAGGGAGTTAGTGATTAGGAAGAAGCAAGGTTTTGTGACACTTTGCATGATGCATAGGGACATACAGCAGTCGAAAGCGTGGTTCAAGGATTCTCTCAGTTAAAGGGATTCGATGGCAGAATTCGAAAAGAAGGATCTTGTAGGCCTTTGTGCCGAGTTGTAGGCCTTTTTGTTGATTTGTAAGCCTTCGTGTCGAGTTGTAGGCTTCGTGTTGAGTTGTAGGATTTGTGGTGAGTTGTAGGCCTTGTGTCGAGTTGTAGACTTTGTGTCGATTTGTAGGCTTTGTGTCGAGTTGTAGGCCTTGTGCCGAGTTGTAGGCCTTGTGTCGAGTTGTAGGATTTGTGTGGAGCTGTAGGCCTTGTGCCGATTTGTAGGCTTCATGCCAAGTTGTAGGATTCATGCTAAGTTGTAGGCTTTGTGTCGAGTTGTAGGCCTTGTGCTGAATAGTTGGATTTATGCCAAGTTGTAGGCTACTCCAGTGAGATGATATAGTATGTCAAGTTGTTGCTACACCAATGAGACAGTTTAGTATGCTAGTGGCGTAGTCGAGAACCTGTATGGATGTGATGGTGTTGCTCGTAATATGATTTGGGTGATCATTAGATAACCTGTGTAGCTATGGTGATGCTACCAGTCTGCAAGACCATGTAGGTCTTGCCCATGTCATGTGATATGGATGGATAATGATGATAGTAATGATGATATTCATGACATGGGTGAGCACATCATGTGGGTGTATCCCATAATGATGATGATGACACACACTATGAGGTGTAGTTCTAGTGTTATATAGTGGGTTGTGGCCCCTAGACGAGATTGATAGGTACACATGGGTGTATCAACGTGTGACGTAATGATGCTACCAGTAGCATGGTCTACGTAACCATGATGAGAGGATCATGGAATAGAGAGCAAGGCTATGAAGACCAAAAGGGAACATCATGGTTAAATACCTCCCTAGCTAAGAGGGAGTGTTGATGTTTTGGTAGCTGCGGGAGGTATTAACCTCCATGGATAAACCTTTGATGAGAATAGAATATTCCATAAGCAAGAGAAAACCTAAATAGGTGTGTGAAAACCCTGAAAGACAAGTCGGCTCAACAGAATAAGTAATATTGAAGTATATTATATTCAAAAATGGAGAGGTGGGCCCTACTTGAAGAGACACATGTTCACCTGGAAAGATTAGTATAAATAGAAGGTGCTTGAGCTCAGTTGGTAACACACTCACACTCAATAAAGTGGTGAGCAAGTTTGTAGAAAGAGTGCAACTGCAACGACTATAGATGGGTACTGGTCTTGGTCTGTGGTTTGGGACTTTCTACTTGGTGCGCTACCTTAGGAGAAAGGTGTGCTCTCTCTCTCTCTCTTGGTTATATGTTGGGTCTAGCACTGCTTCCAGAATCATTTTATCTGTCAAAGGTTACAGTGCTCGGGGGTGGCTGCATGTCTATGGTTGGGTGACAATATTGTGATATTGTCTATGGTTAAACAAGCATAATATTCTAACATGAGGTGGGATATATAGGACAAGGTACAATACAATTATGACAAAAGGATTTGTTGGTGCAATGGATTCAACGTCAGCCTCAGATTCCAAGCACTCTCCACGCCTTCGAGCAATTATGCTAGTAAATGGGGGTTCTGGTTCATGTGTGTGCTTAGTTATATGGCATCGGAGTGACAATGTTCTAGGCATTCAAAGAAAGAAAATTGCTTTGCAATACTGCTTTGGAGCAGAGTTGGTGGTAGGTTCTCGTTCATGTGCAGGTTGGCCCCCGTGGCTAAAGGTTATCTAAGGAAAATTCCTTTATGTGATAATTAGTGGTAATCCCAAAAATTTGTCTTAGGTAGTGAAGAAAATGGTTGGTTCGAAGGTTCATTAGTGAAGGAGACAAAGGCGGAAGGTTATGTTAGCTCTTGAAATGTTCCATTTCAGTTTGCTTTCAAATTTTTTAGTCCTAAATCCAAGAGACAGTCAATTTCTAGTCCCAGTAGTGTTTTTCCTATTCAGTATGTTGCAAACACCTAGTTTAACTGTCTGAGCCATGATTACCAGATTTTAATGGATTGCATTAGAAAGAATAAGGTTCAGGGGTTGCAATTAACAAACATGTATAAGCAAAACCTCCTTCTCAAATCAAATCTCATAATCTTGAATGAAGACTTGGACTTAGCCAAAATCATGCTAAGATGTAGTGAATGGATTTTTATCACGGTTTCCAAAGCATTGATAATGCTTGTATCATTTCAAGAGGATTTGTGCTTTTCCAATGCACTTGAGATTCATGTGTAATGGTGAACCCTAAAATTTTGCAAAGGAGGTATAAGTAAGATTTGATGGTGAGATTCAGGTTTCTTCAGGGTGTTTGATGTTTTATTATGTGATATGGTTATCATGGAACACTCTCCAAACTTCATAACTCTTCAAAGGTGGATCAAGAAGAATTAACCTAACGAATGCGCTATAGGAAGTTTGCAGCACGGTGCTGCATTTTCCTATGTTACGCACTGCAAACTTGCCTGTGTGTTGGCATTAAAAGTTTGGGTCAAACCAAACTTCCTTTTTTTAGCATACATGGAGTTTCTTATGTGCCAGATGTGGACTACAACCTGAAGATATTCACCTCTCCTTCAAGAACATGCAAATATATCATGTCAACTTCATAGAGTTGGAATCAAGACTAGTTTTGATTACTTAAAGTTTATCATGCTAGTATATATGAATT
>ML810671.1:20378-36963 GCA_009831015.1 Picea engelmannii
TTTTACCCCACTTAAATGTTCAAGTACAAGATGATTCAAAATGAAAATGTCTCCTTGGTATATATAGGAGACTAGGAGGTATAATTACAAATAATGGTCTAAAGCCGACATAATTAAAATAACATTACTAATCTAAATTACAATTAATGGCCTAAATCCGACATAAATAAAATAGCATTACTAATCTAATATGCCCCAATTAAGGGGTAATGAGCCAACATTAGGGCTTAACAGTATGAGGTGGATTGGGGGAATCTTTTTTGGCATGGGTTTCTTGACATATGAAGGGTTTATATTGTCTAATTTATGGGTGCATTATTGGAGGGTGTGTTGCATCCTTCGTTTGCAATGCAACATTTTTCCAAGCCCTTGCCTTTAATTTATTATGGTTAGAATATTGAGTGATATGTGAAATAGTAAAGAGCACCGCAATGCCACTTGGAGTTAGGAACATATTGAGTGTCATATGCACTGGAATTAAAGGACACCACAAATCCATTCCCCCAACAATCATGAAATTTATTAATTGTATGTTTTAAAAGGTCCTTGGTTTTTTTATGGAGAAACATTTCATTGTTCTTAATACCTTAGGGAGAGAACCTGGAAGGATAATGTATGGATTTTAACTTTTTCCAGCTACAACACCTCTGGGCCTCAACCCCTTTTTCACATCAAATGAGGTACAATCCCTTCTTGGGGTCAATGAGACCAAAATCCTAAAAGATGAAGAAATAGAAGGGAAGAAATGTGGAAAGTGGTAAGTATGAGCGGGAATGGTATGATGACCCTTCAAGGAACCACCCAATAGAAACCCTTTTTCCTGAGGGTGACCAACTTGCTAGGAAACCTTGTCAAATGCTAAGGTGGAATTAGGAAAAAGGTTTAATTTCCAAGAAAACATTCCATAATCAAGAAAGGATTGTTTGCAACATGTTCAAATGCTTCAAATATTAAAGTGACATTTACCATTAGACTGGACTTGTTTCCTCATGAAGCAAGACATGTTGTCTTCTTGGAGCCAGGTCAGTGTAGTCAATGTTTCTCTATTGAAATGATGATGATGGTGAATTGTGGTGAAATGGAGGGGATTTGAAAGTTGTGTTATGCATCGGGCTCTTGGCACTCCATGTCTGCTACATGTGGGCCTCGATACATCACCTCCTCAGTTACTCCTAGACTGGGGGGTAATGTTTGGCTCCTACATCGGGACATGTGCTCACCATAGAGCGCATGAGAACCTCAACATCTCATGGTATGACCTATGATTTCACAAACTCAAACAAATTGTTGTGATCGGAGGGGTGGTGTAACTCACCCCTTGTTCATATGATGAAATGATACTATGAAAATATAAAGAAAAACTTGGAAAGAAGATTTTTCGATATTTTATTCTAACATATCAATATGAATATGAAAATCATATAAATGTAACATAACAAGATGCAAAGATGTAGGAAAGACAATAATGTAAATCAGATATATGTATGCAATTCTAAGGAAACACAAACTACACTAGCATGACATGCAAGATGCAACATATATACAATGCAATGCAGGATGCAAATTCCTACCCCAACCTACCTACCCTAATTTAAAGTACCTCAAGAAGTCGAGTCTCTTCCCCATAATGGGGCTTGAGAAGGGATCCACTAACCAGTAATGGATGCCTTCTCCCTTTTAATGTGGATAGGTAGTAGGAATCATTGATAGACTTCTTCACAATCTTGTAGGGTCCCAACCAGAAATTCTCAAACTATCTTTATGTGTTGGGTTGGCCCTTCCTTGTATCCCACTCAAGAACCAAATCACCTTGTTTGTACTCTCCTCCTTTAAAGTCAATTGTTTATTTCCTGGTATACTATCTTGAGGGAGGGAGGTGGGATTCTATCGTGAGATCATCTTGGCTTGGTCTAATAGTAAGTCCTTATCCTCTTTCTTCAATATCTTGATAGAGCCAGTTTCATTATCTTTATACTTGTCTAGTTGTTGTTGGTAATCTTCCTTCTTAGGCTATTCTATAGAATTAAAATATTTTTTTGTGGTGAAGGGAAAGTCATCTAGGAAAAAATATGGAAGGGGTTCCTCAATTTTAGGGGGTTCCTTTGTCTTAGAATCAATGTCAATCTCTTCAACATGATCATTTTTCATGGTCATGTTGGGTAAGTGGGCATAGGTACCATCGTCCATAGGCATATCAAGATGAGTCAAGTCCATCTTTAATGTGCCACCAATTTTGTAGAAAACTTCCTAGACAAGAGCTTCCCCCACATATTGAGGACATATACAACCACAATGTCCATCAAAAGAATTATCTCAGGATATCGAGCAAGACAATCCTTCACATTTTCTACTACGCCATGAATGGGGATGGCCCTAAACTCAATTATGCACACATTTATGTAAGGCCTCATGGTTTCCAACCCCAACTGCCTCATTACCTTTAAGGACATCATGTTTTCACCTGCACTTGAGTCAAGCATACAATTATTCAAGAGCTTACCATTTACTTGTAATGACATGAATAATGGTGGGTGCTCATCATATTTAACTCTAAAATGATTAGCTTGTAGCATTATAGGAGGGTCTATAGGTTCTCCTTGTACCTTGAATAATATCTGATTTTTTTTTCATTGAAGGGATATTGGTTCTCTCTTTTAGAGGCATTGGCATATTGATATTTTCCAAGATGCTATCTATGCCAATGTTCACGTCAATATCACTAGTATTTGGCGAAGTGGGAGTAGGAATAAGTTTACTTGATGGTGGAGGAGGGAGGCCTTGTTGATGGAGCTTAGGGTCATTGGGAGGAGCTTGTGGCACACTTTTTTTTCTTGTGTATGCTTGTAATTCCTTCTTCCTAACTTTTTCCCTTGTATTCTCATCTAGCCTATTTATAACTATTAACATCCATCCTAGCCCTCCTAAATGCTTCCCTTTTGATTTCCTCAATTTGTTCAAATGTGATTTTAAAGAACACTTGAGGAGATACTATAAAGATATGGTTGATACCATCAAAGGGATTCTCTTGGTCAGGCTCCCTATTATTCCTTGGGCACTCATATTCCCAATGTGTGTCTCCACAAGACAAGAACCAATGAGTCTCTTATTGACTTACAACATTTGAAGGATATAGAGTATTTGGGACCATTTGTCCATTTGAATGCCTAGGCTTCCATGCTTGATTAGGACTGTGGGGTTGTCCCCTAGAAGGATGATTAGAGGCTTGTGGTAGTGCCCTTTCCAAATTAGTGATTCTATTCATCATCGAGGTTTGATTCCTAGCGAGGTCATTCACAGTTTCTTCAAACCTTTCCCATGGAGTGTTAGTATCTTGGGTGGGCTCAACATTGTGCACTATCCTTGGTTTGGTATCAATCTTGGCTCTCAAGACATAAAAAGGATCCACCCTACATGATGAAAGATTAGCCTCAATATTTGTAGCCATTTCCTTAGATTTGTGGATTGTCTTTGGACCCTTGATTTTGAGAAAGTATCCAAAATGTCCATGGAAAGCTTTGATGTAGAGGAAGAGAGGATAATTGTCCCCGGGGTGATGGATTTTCGGGATTTTTTGAATCAACTTTTCAAACATGACATTAAATTCTCTGATAGTTTCATTTTCCGATTTATTGATTTTGGTAAGTCGAGTCAACAACATGCTTGGATCTTCTTTAGTACTCCACCTTTTAAGAAAGGTTTCCTCGAGTTGATCCATAGTTTTGATGCTCTTATCAGTGAGGCTATCATACCATATCCTGGCAGCATCGGTAAGAGTGGTCGAGAAAATTTTCATTACTAAATATTCGACGTCATCACTCATAGGGTTGAGTCGAAAGAAGGCCTAGAAATTACTCATATCCTCATCAAAAGTAGTCGCATAATTACCAAGAAAATTGGGCAACCACTTTTCATACATTAGAGGCGTATGTTGAGGGTATCCTGGAATAGTTTTCATATCCAAGGGCTTGAAGATCTTGGGTTCCCATTTTTTTTGAGCCATTGTAGGAAAATAAAGGTTTCCACCAAACAAGGATTTCACTACAGGTGAATTGTGCGGAACCCTTCTCTTGTAGGTCTTAGGAGGATTAGTATACCTCCTTGGAATTTGTGGAGTCACCAAATGATTAACCATAGATCATCAAAGGAATTTGAGGGAATCACCCTTAGTGGATTCGTCATGCAAACTTTGAGAGATAAGGGCTTTGGGGAAATTTCACCAAAAGATATGTCGTTGAGGAGAATGACCCAATCCTCCCTGACAACATCGCCAAAAATTTTAGTGCAGGATTTGTAGTTGTGAAAAGCCCAACACAAGATCTACACATCTTGTGTAACTATAGGAAATCCTACCACTATCAACTTATTAAGAAATCCCTTGTTTTAATGATGGAGTAGGTCCACCATAGGGTAGGCTTCCCCAGTGACCTCAAGGGATCAAAGTAGCAAGTTTGTTAGCCAAGCCTACCGCCCCCTCTCTTGATCACCTAAGTCAAGTTCTAGGTCAAGGAGAATTAAGAGGTAACAATATGTTTGAGTACTTTCCTGGAACAAGAACACTTATAACATATATATAATGATTTCCAGGTACAAGCATGCAAATAATACCTCTTTAAGACACTAGACAGTAAATATCACTATGGTTGTTATGAAATTGCAGAAATTAACAATAGTACAACAACAATAGATAAATTATAACAAAAATGAAAATTACGCTTCAATATTGCAACAATTGACCATGAAAATTTAGCATTTACTCAATAGAACATTATCCAATTGTTAGATGCAATTTCTAGGTGTGTTAGGCCACTATTAGAGCAATGTATGAAACAAATTAGAGTATGTTAGTATGGTTGTAGAAATTTTTTGAAAGAGTAGCAAGATTATTTTATCCAGGTAGATATTGGTGGCCACCCACCTTTTCCAACTTGCTCAAAACAGTTTTCTGGCAATTTTGGCAATTTACTATTTTTAGCAGTTTTTAACTTTTGGGGCCATTTTGAGGGCCTAAATGAATATTTTTTTGGATTGAGCTTCTCAATGATAGGTGAAGGCTTTGATTGAGCCCCCAAAATGAATCTCCTTGATGATACCTTTCCAATGGGCTATGGTGTGCCTAAAACAGAGATCGTATGCAAAAGTTACGACCCTGAGAAGTTGATGTACTATCTTACCCAAACGGGTCCTACATGACTTTTGGCGCTTCATCTCCTAGGGTTAGGTTTTTGGATGTACAGTGTTTTTGACATTCCTGTTTATTTTAAAAAGGCCTTCAAAGCCTCATTTTAATCATCTTATTGTGAATGAGCACAGTCGTCACATCTCTTCTCAGAGATAAGACACCACCATTCCAGCAAGCTTGTTTTCCACTGCATTTTACAGTTTCAGCTTATTTCCTGATTGAATAGAAAACCAGTTTTACTATATCTCTGTTATTCTGTGTTAAGCATATTTTAGTAATTTGTATTCATTTCATTCTCCTCATAAAATACAGATCATTATTAATTAATTAGCTTAAGTTAGTGTAAGTAAAGTTAGTAGGAAGATTGAGAAAATAAAAATTGGGAGTTTGTTGATCACTTTCACCATAAGAGAGCTTAGAGATCGGTGCCTTTGAGGGTTATGGAGTCTTTACAACAACAATTAAATAAGTTTTGGAGATGAAGCTAGCAAATACTAAGAGGTAGGGCTTAAACTCTAAGGTGCTAGCACATTAGGGCCTTAGGGTTTAAACCTGGAGGAGAAATATTACTAGAGTGCAAGCACTTTTGGGCTCTAGCAACCCTTTCTCCCTTCTTAGATACTTCAACTAGGTCACAATCAAGAGTCTAAGGTAAAAATCCTAAAGTGCTATCACTTTAGGGATTTAGGAGTCTAACCTTAGCTGGGATTTTCTCACAAATTTTGGATAAGATTAACCTTGTGAGAGGAGGAAGCACGTTTGCTCCTCTCTTAGGGTTTAAACAATACATCTAGCATGAAAAATAGAAATTATCATGAACATTTGATAGCACAAACATAAAATTGCAGAAAATTTCACTTACTTCACTAAGATAGAATGAGAATAAACCCTAATTGGATAAATTCCATCCAAAAATTAGCAAAGAAACATCCACACTTGACCTCCAAGAGATAGCACATGAGAGAAAAGAGCTAATAACCCCAATATGGTGAAAATTTCAAAATTGTTCTCTCACAAATGGTGAGAAGTTGTGATGATAAAATGAAATTTCATGTGGATTTATTTATATGGAGCTATATTGACCTATTTTTCCACTTTAAATTGTCAAAAACAAAACATAAGAGGGCCAACCCCTTTAATTTTCCCTTACAATATACAAAAATCAAATTTTACATGAAATGAAACCCTAAAAGGGTGACATCATGCCCTAAGAGGGTGATGTAGGCTCTCCAAGTGAAACATCAAGCATGAGGATGGAGACGTTGGGCCTCCAAAGGCCATATGTCATGCCAAAGTGTCATTCCATGGTCTCCTCCTTCCAAGCCACCTTTGGAACCATCTCATCCATCAAACCATAGCCCTCCAAGGTGATGTCAAGGGCTAGGAAGTGATGTCCTAGGCCTACCAAGGTCAACATCCAAGTGGAGAAGGGTGCAACCTCTTCCTCTAGTGATTCCAAGGTGCCTCCAAAGGCAACATCCTCCACTCTCAAAGTGCAACGCTCATCACTAATGATCACCACATGTAGGGTCCAGCATCCATCCTGTGGGCAAGGTCCTGCAAAGACAAACAAATATGCCCTCCAAGTGTCCACAAGTCACGTGAATCATGCCAAGTAAGCCTTATTTAATATAAGAACCACCCAAACATGTGCATCAAATCCCCCTTTTCAAATTAAACAAATGCTCAAAGACCTTATAAGTTTTTCCCAATTTAGGTATGGGAGGGGTGTTATGGTGCCCTATTGGGTAAGCCAATCCCCAAGTTGAGGAATGTTTCCCAAGAGGACTCTATCTAGGTCATGTGATGAGTATGAGGTGGATTGGGGTAAGATTTTTGGGCATGGGTTTCTTGACATATCAAGGTTTCGTATTGTCTCATTTATGGCTGCCTTTGTGGAGGGTGTGTTGCATCCTTCATTCGCAATGCAACATTTTTCCAAGCCCTTGACTTTAATTTATTATGGTCTGAACATAGAGTGTTATGTGCAATGGAAAGTAAAGATCATTGCAGTGCCACTTGGAGTTAGGAACACATTGAGTGCCATATGCACTTGAAATTAAAGGACACCGCAAATGCAATCCCCCAACAAGCAGGATATTTTTTAATTATATGTTTTAAAAGGTCCTTGATATTTTATGGAGAAGCATTTCATTGTTTGCAAGACCTTAGGGAGAGCATCTGGAAGGATAATGTATGTCTTTTAAATTTTTCTAGCTACAACACCTCTAGGCCTTGTTGGCATGTCTTACAGGAAGAGTATTCTTGTCATTGATGGCAAGATCAGAGTGTGCATCGATGGAAAAATAGGAACAAAGTAAGCTCAAGAGAGATAGCGTACTCAGGATCTCAGGAGGATCAAAGGTTGAGGCCTTTGGCACTTTGAAATACTTCTAAGTAAGGAGGATGTGTGAGCTTGAAGCAACAGTGATCATCGGATCTAGGAGAACCTGCACGTTTGTTAAAGTGCTAGGAGAAGCGGGCCCTCAAAATCTCGAAACAGGCAAGCTCAAAAGTGTTGGTATGACTTCACTTTGAATTTTTGGATACCGGGAAATTGAGTGGTGAGACCCTTCAACACAGGAGTTCCAGAATCCCAAAATCTTGAAATAGGCACTTAAGCAAAGAGTTTCGGGTACCGGGAGCTGGAAGAGTCAAGACTCTTCATCATCAGGAGTCCCGAAGTCGCGAAACCTGAAGTCACGAAATGACAAAGATTCGATACTAGGATTTCAGATACCGGGAGATGGAGAAGTCGGAGACTCTCAACATCAAGTCCCGAAGTGCCAAAATGAAAAATCCTGAAACAGACAGGTCAGCAAACCACATCAGCTAAGAACACATGGCACAATCAGGCAATGAAAAATGTCAAGTTGATTCAATATTTCAAGCACATGTAAGTCACGAATCAGAGTGACACATGGTAGCTATTCGACATGTGTCATTCCACATGTGACATCAGCAGGTTTACATCACATCGGAACTTTCTATTTTGGGGTTCTACATAGCAAGCAAAAACTCCACCATCACGATGTCCTAAACTCTGAAATGCCAAAAGGGACCATTGCGAGTCTCGAAAACTCAAAGGGAAAACACCGAAATCCCATCAACCATCCGTCTCAGTGGGTTATGTGAACCATCCGATCACTTCGAAGATTTTGTGATCATGCATTTTGTAATGTTGGAGTCACGATGACTCGAAAGGGAAAAATGCTGAAATCACGAAATGTGAAACCACGATTTAATATGAATCGTTGATCACAGGGATATTGCGGACCGTTGATCTGACTCCCTTTCAGAGTTTCGAAAACCGGGAGATGGAGAGGTCAAGAACTCCTACCATAGGAGTCCCAAAGTTGCGAACCCCAAAATCACGATATGTGAAATTGCGAAGAGATCTAGACCGTTGAATCATCCTAGAGTGTGGACCATTGATCCAACTCCATTTCGGAGCTTCGGATATCGGGACATGGAGCGTCAAGAAACTCTACCATAGGAATGCCAAAATCCCGAAATGTCGAAATGTGAAACACGTTTTGTCTCAACCTGTGGTCGCAACCATTGGTCACATCGGTGGAAGATGAAGGAAGGAGCTAGTTCAAACAAGCTTCATTTTGGAGTTTCGGGGATTGGAACATGGACAGTAACGAAATATTTACCATGGAGATCATGAAATGTCGAAGTGTGAAATGGAGAAATAAACACAAAATTCTATGAATTCAATCAAACGGTGCATGTGAAGTTGAATAAGATCGCAGGGCTCTAGTTGTGCTTCTCAGTGTAACAGCTAGAAACAAATGATGGTCTATGCCAGAGGACTCGAAGAGAACTCAGTGTGATCTCCAGAGAAGATGAAGAGTCTCAAGGCATCTTCCAGTGGAATGAGGACTATTGATACAGGTGATTGACATATGGAAGAGGATTGAAGTATGTAGCTGAAAACAGAAAGGATAAGCTCATCTAAGATAAAGAAGATGAAGAGTCTCAACTACCAGAGAAGCTAAGAAATCTATAAAGAACACCCAATGATGATGAATGCATGAGTAAAACCGCCAGAGAAGCTGAGAAGTTGTAATGATGATCAGACAGAGCACTCACTATGAAGATATGCAAAAGCATTGCACATAGCGCATGCATAAGGGGCACAAAGACTATAAGTATGCAGAATAAAGAAGAGATGGTTGTTGTTGCTGTCAAGGATGATTCAAGTGTGAGCAAGGAGGCAAAGCACAGCAGCAGAAACGCACAGAAGAGGAATGGTGCATTGAAGGGACATGGTGCAGAGAGCATAAAAGGCAGAAGAACAAAAAGTGCAAGGGGTGTGTAGAAGACACTGATCCAGACAGAGAAGAGCAGTGTAACAGAACAGCGACAAGGCCGGTAAGCTATTGAAGAACTTTATATCACTGTAATAAGTTTTAGTAACAAAGAATTTAGATTTCAGGGTGGTTTGGAGGTGCTAGGGAGGACTATCATCCTCAGTGGTTCAAGTGGGTGCTTGAACATAAGGAGTTGGTGCTTCCTTCTAGTTGGTGCTAGAGAAACTACGGAGTTGGTGATTCCTTCTAGTTGGTGCTAGAGAAACCAAGGAGTTGGTTCTTCCTTCTAGTTGGTGCTAGAGAAACTAGGGAGTTGGTGCTTCCTTCTAGTTGGTGCTAGAGAAAACCAAGAGTTGGTGCTCTCAGCAAGTTGTAGCTTGCAAAAACAGAGGTTGTATCCTCACAATGAGTAGGTGCTCATATGTATGATAATGTAAAGAATGTAAAAATTACTTATCATATAAAGAAGAAGAGGTTTTTACCCTATATGGGTTTCCTCAAGAAAAATTGTCTTTGTGTATCTCATATGTGTGACTAATGTTGAATATTCTATTGCTTATTTCCCTACATCATTGTGATTATCATTGAGTGATTTGTAAAGAATTAAAAATAAGTATAATTGTTCAAGCTCGGTAAACAATTGATTCACCCCCCTCTCAGTTGTCCAACAATTGGTATCAGAGTTGGCCCCTTTTATCTAAAGGTAGATCCTAAAGCTTAAACATGTCAAGACATGAAGGAAATTCAACCAATAAGGCCCCTATGTTCAATGGAACAAACTTTGCCTTTTAGAAAGTTAGAATGAGAACCTACATAATGGATTTAGCTGCAGATGTCTGGGATGTGGTAGATATTGGTTATGTAAAGCCAGTTGTACTAGATAATAAGGATGACAAGCTAGAATTTAGCTTCAATGCTAAGGCTATGAATGTTATCTTGAGTGGACTTGCAGAAGCAGAATTCGTAAAAGTTATGCACCTAGGAACTGCCAAAGAAATCTGGGACAAACTCATTAAAATTTATGAGGGTAATGATAAGATAAGGGATGCCAAGCTTCAAACCTACAAAATGCAGTTTGAATAGTTGAATATGAAAGAAGATGAAACTGTAGGAAAATACTTTCTGAGAGTAGAAGAAATGGTAAATGCAATGAAATCACTTGGTGAAACAATTGAGGAACCTTCTTTAGTTCAGAAAATCTTGAGATCTCTCCCCGATAGGTTCAATCTAAAGGTCTCTGCTATAGAAGAACTAAATGATCTAAAAACCTTAGAGTTTGATCAACTTCTAGGAACATTGACGGCATATGAAATGAGGATAGTTAAAGATAAACCCACCTCCAGAGAAGCATCATTTAAGGCAGACAAGAATGAGGATTCTGAGCTCGATGAAATTGAAGAAAAATTTGTGAAGAGACTAAAGAATGGATCAGGCAAATACAAAGGTAAATTGCCTTTCAAATGCTTCAACTGTGGTAGGATAGGTCATTTTGCAAATAAATGTCCCCACAAAGGAAAGGATCAAACATGTGATGATGAGGAGAAATACAAACACATAAATTTCTTTAAAGAGAATAACTTTAAGAAGAAAAGTCTTTGTGTAAACAATGATGACGATCCTTTAGATGATGAAGACAATGATTCATATATTGAATATAAACTAAATGACTTCACACTTATGGCCAAAGAGGACTATGACAATAACAACACAAGGAGTGATGTCAATGAAGAAGAAGTTGTGGTTGACATGGAAGGAGAACTGATCAGTGCACTGGAAGAGATTGACAGACTAAGAATCAAGAACAGAAAGCAAAGACAATTGTTGATACAGTTCAAGAAAGACAGTAAAGAACCTGATGAAGACCTTGTCCTACTAAAAGTAGAATTGGAAGAGGCAAAGAAAATTGAAGATATTCTGAAACAGCAGCTATTAGAAAAGAAGGCAAGATGTGAAGCATTAGAAAAAGAAGTAGTGAAAACGAGGAAAGAAATGGAGATGTTTCAAGCATTGTATAATCAGAATCTATCAAGCATCAAAGCCTCAGAAGGATTGGCCACCATTCTAAATCAACAAAGAAATCCAAAGCTGAAAACTGGTTTGGGTTATGAAGAAGGATCAAGTAGTGGTAAGCCAAGAAACGAAGAACCCATCAAGTTTGTAAACTATACAACCAATAACCACAAAAAACCTACAGAAACAAAGGAAGGCAATCAGTTGCCCAGGATGAGTAAAGAAGAAGGTGCCAGGACTGAATCTGTAGAACAAAGAAATAATACGCTCTTTGTTGAAAGACGTCATCAGCATGGAAGAAATCAATTTGATCATAGAAGACCACCACTTTCCAAGTACAAAAAAAAATTCTATGGTTATTGTTTCTACTATTCTAATTTTGGTCACAAAGCTGTAAATTGTTCCTTCAGACTTAGACATGAGCAATTAATATTTTGAAGGAATAAATACTTCCCACAACAAAGAATGATATAGCCAAGTAACAAACCTTCACAGACTCCAAATTGCCAAATTAAGTCTAGGGACATGCAACTAAGGAGGCCAAGAAATAATCAACAGTCAAAGAGTAGACAA
Organism: Picea engelmannii; assembly: GCA_009831015.1. Taxonomy (NCBI): domain Eukaryota; kingdom Viridiplantae; phylum Streptophyta; class Pinopsida; order Pinales; family Pinaceae; genus Picea; species Picea engelmannii. Next base: position 32,460 of record ML810671.1, read on the forward strand.
CACTGCAACAACAAGTTTGACCTATTGAATAATGAGATTGAATGCTACACCTGTCATAACTATGGACATAAATCCATTGACTGTCGGTTAAGGAACTATGAACCAGATTGTAAATCCCTCCTGTCAAGCTTTGGAAGAAGAAGGAAAGTGGCAAGTGTGGATAAGAATTGTCCGCTCAAATAAAAATGAACTCTTGGTATATAGACAGTGGATGCTCCAAACACATGAGGGGAGACAAAGGCAAGTTTATGTCTCTAAGTGAAAGCAAATCAGGAAACGTAACCTTTGGAAATGATGCTCCGGGGAAAATAAAAGGTAAAGGGATGGTGAGCTTAAGTAATGGAAAAGGAAAAGCCCAAGATGTTCTACTTGTAGATGGGCTGAAACATAATCTTCTTAGTGTAAGTCAAATCTGTGATAGAGGATGTGAAGTGGTGTTCACGTCCAAGGACTGCAAGATAAAATATGTAACCTCAGGACAAGTGGTGGCCAAAGGCATAAGGACAGAAAATAATGTATATGTGCTGAAAGAAAATAGAGAAGAATGTCATCTAAGCATACATGATGAAAGTTGGTTATGGCATAGGAGACTTGGACATCTAAACTTTGACCACTTAATCAAACTCAAAAAACTCGAGGCAGTAAAGGATCTTCCGAGAATATCAAAGCCCCAAGATTCAATGTGTAAACCTTGTCAAGTAGGCAAGAAAAACAGGACACAGTTTAAGTCCAAGAGCTTTACTTCAACAGAGAAACCACTCCAACTAGTTCATATGGATCTATGTGGACCATCAAGACAGGAAGGCACAGGGAAAGAAAACTACTTCATGCTTATTATAGATGATTACTCTAGACTTACTTGGGTTGCCTTTCTCAAGGAAAAGGTTGAAGCATTTGAGAAGTTTAAAATATTTAAGGCTTTAACTGAGACTCAAACAGGGAAGAGGTTAAAGGCAGTAAGATCAGACTGGGGAGGAGATTTTATGTCAAGAAACTTCAAGGAATTCTGCGATGAGCATGGGATCAAGAGAGAATACACAATCCCAAGAACTCCACAACAAAATGGAGTAGTTGAGAGGAAAAACAGAACAGGAAATGGCCAGGTCAATGATGAATGAGAAGAACATTGGTCAAACCTACTGGGTAGAAGCAATACACACAGTAGTCCATGTTCTTAACAAATCCCACCTTAGACCACAAAGTGACAAGACACCTTATGAACTATGGTTTGGAAGACCTGCTTCAATTAAACACTTCAAAGTCTTTGGGAGTAAATGCTACATAAACAATAATGATGGAAACCTTGGAAAATATGATGGCAGGGATGATGAAGGTATCTTCTTGGGGTATGCTACAAATAGTAAAGGATACAGATGCTATAATAAGAGGCTACATAAAATGCTTGACTCTATTGATGTAAAAGTTGATGAAGGAATCCAAGCAAGAGAGATGTACAGGAATGAGTCTTCTACAGAAGACATAGCTAAAGATGAATATGAACAGGTCCAAGAATCAGAAAACAAAGACTCTGAATCAAATGAAGACTCAGACACTCAGACAGACTCAAATCAGTAGTCAAATTCAAATTCCTCCTCTAGGATCATTCAAAAGAATCATCCTGCAAGACAAATGATTGGGGAAAAAGACAAAGGTGTACAAACCAAGAGAAACCTAATCAAAACCACCGAACAATCTCATATAGCTTTCATATCCATGTTGGAACCCAAGAATTTCAATGAAGCCGGCAAAGATGATCACTGGGTTAAAGCAATGAATGATGAACTTGATCAGATTGAGAAAAACAATATGTGGGAGATGGTTCATAGACCTGAAGGTAAAAACGTAATTGGCTCCATATGGATCTTTAAAAATAAGTTGAATGAGCAAGGACAAGTTGTCAGAAACAAAGCAAGGTTAGTTTGTAAAATATATGCTCAGATAGAAGGACTGGATTATAATGAAACATTTGCAACCGTAGCAAGATTAGAAGATACTAGAATGTTTCTTGCCTATGTTTTTCATAAAAGGTTTAAAGTTTATCAAATGGATGTCAAATCAGCTTTTCTAAATGGAGATTTAAGTGAAGAAGTCTATATGGAACAACCAGAGGATTTCAAACTGTCTAATAACCTTGACTTAGTATGAAAGTTGAAGAAAGATTTATATGGGTTAAATTAAGCCCCTCGAGCTTGGTATCACAGACTGGATACGTATCTCAAAGACAAAGGGTTCAAGAGAGGAACAACTGACAACAATCTGTATATTAAAACAGAGGATAATAATTTGCTCATCGTATTGGTCTATGTAGATGACATCATCTTCGGATGTAATAAGGATCCATTGGTACAATGGTTTGCTTCTGCCATGGAATCTAAGTTTGAAATGTCCATGATAGGAGAACTGTCATTTTTTCTTCGGCTGCAAATTACTCAATGGTCTGAAGGGATGTTCATTTCTCAAGGAAAATATCTAAGAGAAACGCTAAAAATATTGCAAATGGAAGACTCCAAACTTGTGGGTACACCTATGGTTACTGGATGCAAATTAAGCAAGGATGATGACTCACCTAATGTTGATTAAAGTCCATATATATCAATGATAGGTATCCTGTTGTACATCACAGCATCTCGCCCAGACATAATGCATGTTGTAGGAATGTGTTGACGGGCGAATATGAACGCTCACCAATTGGAAGAGTGGATTTGGTCCGGGGTTGTCTAAATAACCCAAGCCATTTGGGATGAACCACCCTGACGTGTTTAGCGGCTCCGTTAGCCGATCTAAGTCCTAGGGAAACGAATGAAAACTACACTAAGGAACTAATCTAAATGAAAACAATAATTAAAACAAACTAATAAACAAATATAAACTACATATATACAATCTATTACCTAAATCATACAACTATAATTCTATAAAATTAAATGTTCAATCATCAACAGAATCAGATCCAATTACAAATATACAATATTTACATATTACAGATTTAAATGAAAACCTGCAAAAATCATTGGTAAACTGTCCTAAGATAGCGAAGCTATTGTTTTTTGATTTTTATAATTTTATGAGGAAGAAATTAAATAAAAACTATCTAATCTAAGCAACTAAAATAATAACTCTAACTATAAATCTGAACTATACATATATCTATCTAAACTAATTATATGACACTAATAAACTAATTATTAAATAACGAATAGAAAACTAACCTGAAGTAATGCTTCAGGTTTGTCCTGTATGCAATAGTTGATTTAGTTGTTCGGTGGGAGGAAACCCGCACCAGATTCTCCACGAGCTTCTCGTAAACAAGAAGCAATTGTGCTCTTCAAATATAAATGACAGGACAAACAAGACATAAAAAATTACAGCAATCTTATAATTAACAAATTATCGCAGTCAGATAAATCCGTGTGCAAAATTTGTACAAAACAATTCAATTAACGAAAAAGATAAACCTGCATTCATTAAAATGAAATAGAGTAATCGCTGTATTTTTTAAATAAGAGAGGTCATATATGGACAACATATAAACCAAATCACATCAACCTGCAACGAATTACGATAGCTAAAGTAGTCGATAATTAATTGCAAATTGATATGGAAAAAACTTGAAACAAAAGTTTGATATATTGAAAGTGAAAGGTGTTACAAGACATCAACTTTCATCCCAGTCTGTATTATTATAAATCCATAGTCTGGTTCTCCCAGCAGTGATGATGATGGGTTCATTACAAAAAATAAATGAGTTTATAAAGACCACAGGGTAAAACATCCCTGTGGGAATTATCAAAACAATCTACAAAAAATATGGGGATAATCTCCCAAGTCCCTATTTTTGCCTATGACTAACAACTGAAAACTATATCTAAATTGCTACAGCATGTCCCATTTTTCAATGAAATGTTAGATAATCCAAAATACATTTATCATAGTTTATAAAGTTAGAATAAAAAGATTATTAATTTAGAATATTAAATTAATAATCTAGAATATTTGTTAAATAAATATAGAACTTTAGAGATACATTATTGTTGTAAAAGATATGACTCTAGAAAAGTGTCGTATCTTAGGCTCTAAATTAGGAGATTTGTTTTAAGATGGTTAAGATAGAATTTATTGTAAATGGACACTTGTTGTGATCCATATCTTGAGTTTGTTAGGACTTTTAGCCTATATATTGCTCATTGCAAGAGTATTGAGCGTAGTGATGTAAACTCTTGCAATGTCTCATTTGTAATTTCTTTTCCTATTAATAAAATTGTGTGTCTGAGGACACTTAGGCCATTATTGTGGTATCAGAGCTCCAGTAATGCTGCTGAACTGAAGAAGAGATTTGTTGATCGGCGGAAGAGATCTCTGCATTGCAGACCAAGGAAAGTCGGCGCATACTCTGTTAGTAAATCGGTCAGTTATTGTTCAAATTTTTTTTAAGAAAAAGGAAAAGAAATCATTAGACTCAGAAAATTAGTTTCAGGCATAATTTCTGCCATTAATTATTGTGTAA
>ML810671.1:49451-60369 GCA_009831015.1 Picea engelmannii
TGTACTAGCTAATAAGGATGACAAGCTAGAATTTAGCTTCAATGCTAAGGCTATGAATGCTATCTTGAGTGGACTTGCAGAAGCAGAATTCGTAAAAGTTATGCACCTAGGAACTGCCAAAGAAATGTGGGACAAACTCATTAAAAGTTATGAGGGTAATGAGAAGGTAAAGGATACCAAGCTTCAAACCTACAGAATGCAGTTTGAACAGCTGAATATGAAAGAACATGAAACTGTAGGAAAATACTTTCTGAGAGTAGAAGAAATGGCAAATGCAATGAAAGCACTTGGTGAAACAATTGAGGAACCTTCTTTAGTTCAGAAAATCTTGAGATCTCTCCCCGATAGGTTCAATCCGAAGGTCTCTGCTATAGAAGAACTAAATGATCTAAAAACCTTAAAGTTTGATCAACTTCTAGGAACATTGATGGCATATGAAATGAGGATAGTTAAAGATAAACCCACCTCCAGAGAAGCATCATTTAAGGCAGACAAGAATGAGGATTCTGAGCTCGATGAAATTAAAGCAAAATTTGTGAAGAGACTGAAGAAGGGATCGGGAAAATACAAAGGTAAATTGCCTTTCAAATGCTTCAACTGTGGTAGGATAGGTCATTTTGCAAATAAATGTCCCCACAAAGGAAAGGATCAGACATGTGATGATGAGGAGAAATACAAACACAGAAATTTCTTTAAAGAGAATAACTTTAAGAAGAAAAGTCTTTTTGTAAACAATGATGACAATCCTTTAGATGATGAAGACAATGATTCATCTATTGAATATAAACTAAATGACTTCACACTTATGGCCAAAGAGGACTATGACAATAATAGCATAGGGAGTGATGTTAATGAAGAAGAAGTTGTGGTTGACATGGAAGGAGAACTGATCAGTGCACTAGAAGAGATTGACAGACTAAGAATCAAGAACAGAAAGCAAAGACAATTGTTGATATAGTTCGAGAAAGACAGTAAAGAACCTGATGAAGACCTTATCCTACTAAAAGTAGAATTGGAAGAGGCAAAGAAAATCGAAGAGATTCTGAAACAACAGCTATCAGAAATGAAGGCAAGATGTGAAGCATTAGAAAAAGAAGTAGTGAAAACGAGGAAAGAAATGGAGAAGTTTCAAGCCTTGTATAATCAGAATCTGTCAAGCATCAAAGCCTCAGAAGGATTGTCCACCATTCTAAATCAGCAAAGGAATCCAAAGTTGAAAATTGGTTTGGGTTATGAAGAAGGATCAAGTAGTGGTAAGCCAAGAAATGAAGAACCCATCAAGTTTGTAAACTATACAACCAATAACCACAACAAACCTACAGAAACAAAGGAAGGCAATCAGTTTCCCAGGATGAGTAAAGAAGAAGGTGTCGGGACTGAATCTGTAGAACAAAGAAATAATACGCTCCTTTTTGAAAGACGTCATCAGCATGGAAGAAATCGATTTGATCATAGAAGACCACCACTTTCCAGGTACAAAGAATATTTCTATGGTTATTGTTTCTACTGTTCTAATTTTGGTCACAAAGCTGTAAATTGTTCCTTCAGACTTAGACATGAGAAATTAAGATTTCGAAGGAATAAATACTTCCCAGAACAAAGAATAATACATCCAAGTAACAAACCTTCACAGACTGCAAATAGCCAAATTAAGTCTAGGGACATGCAACTAAGGAGGCCAAGAAATAATCAACGGTCAATGAGTAGACAACGCTGCAACAATAAGTTTGACCTATTGAATAATGAGATTGAATGCTACACCTGTCATAACTATGGACATAAATCCATTGACTATCGGTTAAGGAACTATGAACCAGATTTGAAATCCCCTGCTGAAAATGTCAAGCTTTGGAAGAAGAAGGAAAGTGACAAGTGTGGATTAGTATTGTCCGCTCAAAGAAAAATGAACCCTTGGTATATAGACAGTGGATGCTCCAAACACATAACGGGAGACAAAGGCAAGTTTTTTTCTCTAAGTGAAAGCAAATCAGGAAACGTAACCTTTGGAAATGATGCTCCAGGGAAAATAAAAGGTAAAGGGATAGTGAGATTTAGTAATGGAAAAGGAAAAGCCCAAGATGTTCTACTTGTAGATGGGCTGAAACATAATCTGCTCAGTGTAAGTCAAATGTGTGACAGAGGATGTGAAGTGGTGTTCACATCCAAGGACTGCAAGATAAAATCTGTAACCTCGAGACAAGTGGTGGCCAAAGGCATAACGACAGAAAATAATGTATATGTGCTGAAAGAAAATAGAGAAGAATGTCATCTAAGCAGACATGATGAAAGTTGGTTATGGCATAGGAGACTTGGACATCTAAACTTTGACCACTTAATCAAACTCAAAAAAACTTGAGGTAGTAAAGGATCTTCTGAGAATATCAAAGCCCCAAGATTCAATGTGTAAACCCTGTCAAGTAGGGAAGAAAAACAGGACACATTTTAAGTCCAAGAGCTTTACTTCAACCGAGAAACCACTCCAACTAGTTCATATGGATTTATGTGGACCATCAAGACAGGAAGGCACAGGGAAAGAAAAATACTTCATGCTGATTATAGATGATTACTACAGAGTTACTTGGGTTGCCTTTCTCAAGGAAAAGGCTGAAGCATTTGAGAAGTTTAAAATATTTAAGGCTTTAACTGAGACTCAAACAGGGAAGAGGTTAAAGGAAATAAGATTAGACCGGGGAGGAGAGTTTATGTCAAGAGATTTCAAGGAATTCTTCGATGAGCATGGGATCAAGAGAGAATACACAATCCCAGGAACTCCACAACAAAATGGAGTAGTTGAGAGGCAAAACAGAATAGTGCAAGAAATGGCCAGGTCATGATGAATGAGAAGAACATTGGTCAAACCTACTGGATATAAGCAATACACACAGCATTCCATGTTCTTAACAAAGCCCACCTCAGACCACAAAGTGACAAGACACCTTATGAACTGTGGTTTGGAAGACTTGCTTCAATTAAACACTTCAAAGTATTTGGGAGTAAATGCTACATAAAGAATAATGATGAAAATCTTGGCAAATATGATGACAGGGTTGATGAAGGTATCTTCTTGGGGTATGCTACAAACAGTAAAAGATACAGATGTTATAATAAGAGGCTGCATAAAATGGTTGACTGTATTGATGTAAAAGTTGATGAAGGAATCCCGACAAGAGAGATGTACAGGAATGATTCTTCTGCAGAAGACACAGCTAAAGCTGAAGATGAACAGGTCTAAGAATCAGAAAACGAAGACTCTGATTCAGATGAAGACTCAGACACTCAGACAGACTCAAATCAGCAGTCAACTTCAAATTCCTCCTCTAGGATCATTCAAAAGAATCATCCTGCAAGTCAGATAATTGGGGAAAAAGACAAAGGTGTACAAACCAGGAGAAAGCTAATCAAAACCACTGAACAATATCATATAGCTTTCATATCCATGTTGGAACCCAAGAATTTGAATGAAGCCAACAAAGATGATCACTGGGTTAAAGTAATGAATGATGGACTTGATCAGATTGAGAAAAACAATACGTGAGAGATGGTTCATAGACCTGAAGGTAAATACGTCATTGGCTCCAAATGGATCTTTAAAAATAAGTTGAATGAGCAAGGGCAAGTTGTCATAAACAAAGCAACGTTAGTTTGTAAAGTATATGCTCAGATAGAAGGACTGGATTATGATGAAACATTTGCACCCGTAGCAAGATTAGAAGCTATTAGAATGTTTCTTGCCTATTCTTGTCATAAAAGGTTTAAAGTTTATCAAATGGATGTCAAGTCAGCTTTTCTAAATGGAGATTTAAGTGAAGACGTCTATATGAAACAACCAGAGGGTTTCAAACTGTCTGATAACCCTGACTTAGTATGCAAGCTAAAGAAATCTTTATATGGGTTAAAACAAGCCCCTCGAGTCCGGTATCACAGACTGGATATGTATCTCAAAGACAAAGGGTTCAAGAGAGGAATAGATGACAACAATCTGTATATTAAAACAGAGGATAATAATTTTCTCATCGTATTGGTCTATGTAGATGACATCATCTTTGGATGTAATAAGGATCCATTGGTGCAATGGTTTGCTTCTGCCATGGAATCTAAGTTTGAAATTTCCATGATAGAAGAACTGTCATTTTTTCTTGGGCTGCAAATTACTCAAAGGTCTGAAGGGATGTTCATTTCTCAAGGAAAATATCTAAGAGAAATGCTAAAAATATTTCAAATGGAAGACTCCAAACCTGTGGGTACACCTATGGTTACTGGATGCAAATTAAGCAAGGATGATGACTCACCTGATGTCGATCAAAGTTCATATAGATCAATGATAGGAAACCTGTTGTACATCACAACATCTCGCCTAGACATAATGTGTGTTGTAGGAATGGTAGGAAGATTTCAATCTACACCTAAACAGAGTCATTTGCAAGCTGTCAAAAGAATATTCATGTATTTGAAAGAAACAATGAATTATGGTTTGTGGTATCCCAGAAATTAGAATTTTCAATTAATTTCTTATTCAGATGCGGCAAACTGTGTTGATGAGAGAAAAAGCACCAGTGGAGGAGCATTCTTCCTAGGTGACTCATTAGTAGCATGGCTTAGTAAAAAGCAAGGTTCCATTTCTTTATCAACCACAGAGGCAGAGTATATTGCTGCTGCTACCTGTTGCACTTAGGTATTATGGATGATTCAGACACTTTCAGACTTGGAGGTAAAATATGCTGCACCGATCCCAATTCATTGTGATAACACTAGTGACATCAGTGTGTCTAAGAATCCTGTATTCCACTCCAAGACCAAGCATATTCCCATAAAATACCATTTTCTGAGAGAGTAGGTCACTAATCAGGTTGTTCAGGTCTAGTACATTCCAACCAAAGAACAAATTGCAGACATCTTTACTAAACCCCTAGCTAAGACATCTTTTGAATATCTCCAACAGAAGCTGGGTGTCATTCCGTCTCACACCTAAAAGAGTCCATCTTGTTAGGGGGAGTTTTGTATTGTTTGAATATATAATGCCTCCTAAAATTACTGCAACAGCTCAGGGGGAGCATGTTTAATTTGACATTGATGTCAAAGGGGGAGAAAAGGAGTGGTCCGGGCTAGATGCTATGGTTGAAGGTCCAAACGGATTAGCGAAGACACTCAAGGTTTCCATCAATGCCAAAGGGGGAGATTGTTGGCATGTCTTACAGGCAGAGTATTCTTGTCATTGATGGCAAGATTAGAGTGTGCATCGATGGAAAAACAGAAACAAAGTAAGCTCAAGAGAGATAGCGTACTCAGGATCTCAGGAGGCTCAAAGGTCGAGGCCTTTGACACTTTGAAATACTTCTAAGTAAGGAGGATGTGTGAGCTTGAAGAAACAATGATCCTTGGATCTAGGAGAACCTGCACGTTTGTTAAAGTACTAGGAGAAGCGGGCCCTCAAAATCCCAAAACAGGCAAGATCAGAAGTGTTGGTCCGACTTCACTTCAGAGTTTTGGATACCGGGAAATTGAGTGGTGAGACCCTTCAACACAGGAGTTCCGAAATCCCAAAATCCCAAAATAGGGACTTAAGCAAAGAGTTTCGGGTACCGGGAGTTGGAAGAGTCAAGACTCTTCATCATCAGGAGCCCCGAAGTCGTGAAATGACAAAGATTTGATACTGGGATTTCGGATACTGAAAGATGGAGAAGTCAGAGACTCTCAACATCAGGAGTCCCGAAGTGTTGAAATGCGAAATCCCGAAACAGACATGTCAGAAAACCACGTCAGCTAAGAACACGTGGCACAATCAGGCAATGACAAGTGTCAAGCTGATTCAATATTTCAGGCACATGTAAGTCACGAATCAGAGTGACATGTGGCAGCTATTCGACACGTGTCATTCCACATGTGACGTTAGCAGGTTTACATCACATCGAAAATTTCTATTTTGGGGTTCTACATAGCAAGCAAAAACTCCACCATCACGATGTCCCGAACTCCGAAATGCCGAAAGGGACCATTGCGAGTCTCGAAAACTCGAAGGGAAAACGCCGAAATCCCATCAACCTTTCATCTCAGTGGGTTATGTGAAACATCCAGTCACTTCAAAGATTCTCTGATCATGAATTTTGTAATGTTGGAGTCACGATGAATCAAAATGGAAAAACGTCGAAATTGCGAAATGCAAAACCACGATTTAATATGAATCGTTGATCAAAGGGAGATTGTGTACCATTGATCCGACTCCATTTCAGAGTTTCAGAAACTGGGAGATGGAGAGGTCAAGAACTCCTACCATAGGAGTCCCGAAGTCGCAACCCCGAAATCGCGATATGTGAAATCGCAAAGAGATCTGGACCATCGAATCATCCTAGAGTGTGAACTGTTGATCCGACTCCATTTCGGAGCTTCGGATATCGAGACATGGAGCATCAAGAAAATCTACCATAGGAATGTCGAAATCCCGAAATGCCAAAATGCGAAACACGTTTTGGCTCAACCTGTGGTCGCAGCCATTGGTCACATCAGCGGAAGATGAAGGAAGGAGCTAGTTCAGACAAGCTCCATTTCAGAGTTTCGGGGATCGGGACATGAAGAGTAACAAAATCTTTACCACGGGAATCCCGAAATGTCGAAGTGTGAAATGGTGAAATAAATGCAAGATTCTATGAATTCAATCCAACGGTGCAGGTGAAGTTGAATAAGATCACAGGGCTACAATTGTGCTTCTCAGTGTAACAGCTAGAAACAAATGATGGTCTCTGCCAGAGGACTCGAAGAGGACTTAGTGTGATCGCCAGAGAAGATGAAGAGTCTCAAGGTATCTTCCAGTGAAATGAGGACTATTGATACAGGTGATTGACAGATGGAAGAGGATTGAAGTTTGCAGCTGAAAACAAAAAGGATAAGATCATCTAAGACAGAGAAGATGAAGAGTCTCAACTGCCAGAGAAGCTAAGAAATCTAGACAGAACACCCAGTGATGATGAATGTGTGAGTAAAACTGCCAGAGAAGCTGAGAAGTCGTAATGACGATCAGACAGAGCACTCACTGTGAAGATATGTAGAAGCATTGTGCATAGTGCATGCATAAGGGGCACAAAGACTATAAGTATGCAGAATAAAGAAGAGATGGTTGTTGTTGTTGTCAAGGATGATTCAGGTGTGAGCAAGGAGGCAGAGCGCAGCAATAGAAATGCACAGAAGAGGAATGGTGCATTGAAGGGACATGGCGTAGAGAGCATAAAAAGAAAAAGAACAGAAAGTGCAAGGGGTGTGCAGAAGACATTGATGCAGACAGAGCAGAGCAGTGTAACAAAACAGCGACAAGGTTGGTAAGTTATTGAAGAACTTTATATCACTATAATAAGTTTTAGTAACAAAGAATTTAGATTTCAGGGTGGTTGGGAGGTGCTAGGGAGGACTGGTGTCCTCAATGGTTCAAATGGGTGCTTGAACATAGGGAGTTGGTGCTTCCTTCTAGTTGGTGCTAGAGAAACTAGGGAGTTGGTGCTTCCTTCTAGTTGGTGCTAGAGAAACCAGGGAGTTGGTGCTTCCTTCTAATTGATGCTAGAGAAAACCGAGAGTTGGTGCTCTCAGCAAGTTGCAGCTTGCAAAAACAGAGGTTGTAGCCTCACAATGAGTAGGTGCTCATATGTATGATAATGTAAAGATTGTAAAAATTACTTATCATATAAAGAAGAAGAGGTTTTTACCCTGTATGGGTTTCCTCAAGAAAAATTGTCTCTGTGTATCTCATATGTGTGACTGATGCTAAATATGCTATTGCTTATTTCCCTGCATCATTGTGATTATCATCGAGTGCTTTGTAAGGAATTAAAAATAAGTATAATTGTTCAAGCTCGGTAAACAACTAATTCACCCCCCCTCTCAGTTGTCCAACAGGCCTTTAGCCCCTTCTTCCCCTGAAATGAGGTACAAGCCCTTCTTGGGGTCAATGAGCCCAAAATCCCAAAAGATGAGGAAATGGAAGGGAAGAAGTGTGGAAAGTGGTAAGTATGAGCAGGAATGGTACGATGACCCTTCAAGGAACCACCCAATAGCAACCATTTTCCCGAGGGTGACCAACTTACTAGGAAACCATGTCAACCACCAAGGTGAAATTAGGCAAAAGGTATAATTTCCAAGAAAATGTTCAATAATCAAGAAAGGATTCTTTGCAACATGATCAAATGCTTCAAATATTAAAGTGACACTTACCACGAGACTAGACTTATTACCTCATGAAGAAAGACTCGTTTTCTTATTGGAGCCAAGCCACTATAGTAGATGTTGCTCTGCTAAAATGATGATGATGGTGAACTGTGGTGAAATAGAGGGGCTCTGCGGGTTGTGCTATGCATAGGGCTCCCGACACTCCATGTATGATACCTTTCGGCCTCGAAAAATCATCTCCTTAGTTACCTCTAGACTAGGGGGGTAACAAGTCCCATGATCATACTTGGGAAACTCAACATTTCTCAATAATCATGTTATATCTACAAAGAGAATATACCATATCCTTGGTTACATTAATACCACATAAGCACTTGAGGCATATAAGGATAGCATTATAATTCATCATGTTAACCAAGCAACATATGAACATATTCTGAGCCAAGTCGTCTTGTACATAGTCTAAGTTAAATCAATATGTAGTATGTTCCAAGAAATCACATGTCCCATGATAACCATCAGTGCATAATCCAATGAAGTCAACACCATATTCAAAATATAATATTGATATCCACAAAAATAATAATCTCTTGTGATGCATGTACATGTAGTATCAAAGTATTCAACCAATTTCACAAGATAAACCTAACACAACTAACAACTAGGACATAATGTAGAATGGTTTTTCTTTTGTATAGGTAAAGGCCTATCTTATGGCCAACATAGTTGAATAAGATGGTGAGTAATGATTTTTTCATCATTGATTAAAGTTTAATTTTTATGAGGGATGCATTTCACACCTTGAGGTTGCCATGAAGGCACCTGGAGGTCATGTTCAAATGTTAGAGATAAGGTAGCCATGGGATCACCCCAAGGTAGTGATTAAATGTGATGCATGCATATCATTGCCCACTAATACATGTAGACCAAAGCCCACCCCATGTTCTTCTTAAATCATACCAAAATTTTGTAACATGGGTGATGAGAGTTGGTGAAAGTCTCAGGTTCACTTGGAAGAGCCCCTTGTTCAAACCCCATATGGAACATGTTTCAGTGAAAAAATTCAAGAAAAAACCCACCCCATGTTCTCCTTAAATCTTACCAACACTTTGTCAACACAAAGTTGATGAAAATTGTAATATTACCCAGTAGAGCCCCAGTTGTAATTATGAATTGTAAACATATTTAATAGGCTGGTGAGCCGAGTTATAATAATCTAGGAGGCTTATGTGGTGATTAGGCTAGAGAGCCTAGGATGCTAAGGCCAGGAGCATGTTTTATATATGTAATTATGTAAAATCATTAATAAAAATATTCACATCGTTGTGTGTAGACTGACCACAAAGAAAGAGTGATGGGGGACTAAGCTTCCATAAGGCTAGGCAAGGGAGGGGAATACATTTTTGGGCCTAGGGGCTAAGCTAGGGGGCTTACCTCTAAAGGAATAATATTTTAATATTAATTCATGAAGGCTAAGGTGGACATGTTGAGTGTTGTCCTAAGTTTCTGGAAAGGGAACACATGTTAAGTGGAGTGCATGCAGCTCCAGGGAGACAGGTGTCAACCTGGACTCATGCAGTTAAAACCCAAGAGTCAAACCATGGAAGGGGTTCGCTCCCCATTCTGACATCCTCCACCTGAACTCGTTGGCCTAGGACGTTGACCTCTAGCTACCTACCCACGGTACGCACCATTGAGAAGACCGCTCACAAGAAGGGGGTTCATTTTCCATTCTCGATTCGTCGTCTGGCCTCTGCATCTTCCCTCTGCATAACCTCGCACATATGAGAAACCCATTGGGGGAGGGAAAATGTGACCTGTGTTTCCTGTGAACCCATCCTATCCACCTTTGCAAAGTCGAGTCTGTACTTGAACCATTTTTGGGTTGCTCCCATCTATTGCTTGAGCCATGTTGTGTCTTAGCATCTGGCCATTGCCATTTTGGGTGTCCATAACTGATTCCTGTTGTTGTCATCACCCAGATGTTAGCTGAATGTTGTTGTAGTTTTTCTTAGGAGATGAATTGAAAAATCAGGTTGTCAGGCCTGTGAACAACTCTCCTAGGTGAGAGAGTTTTTGGGAAGTGATTTCTCCTGGAAGGGAGTCCCGTAGCAGCTACAGTACTCTGAGACTTCTGGTCCAGCCTATTGTTGAAGCCTAAGGTAAGGAAGGTGTACTAGCCGATGGACTTGTATTAGTGAAGGTGTATCCTCCTGAGGTGGAGCAGGTGTGTGGGGAATGATGGTATGTCGGTTGTGAGCATAAGTGGCTCCTGGGATAAAAGATCATTCTTGTTGCTTTGCGCAACTTCCTTGTTGTCCTTGCCAAGCCTATAATTCCCTTTCCCGGTGGAGTTTAGTCCCAGCTCGAGGGTGACCTACTGCTGAGAGTGATGAGCAGCACAGTCTAAGGCTGGGAGGTTCGTGGAAGGTTTGCATGCAATTGGTGTATTTACTCCAGCTAAAAGATAAGTATCATTGTTGTGCTTAATTATGTATTTTATGCATGTTTGTCTTACTAATGTTTGAATATTCTCATGTATTTCGTTGCATGAGGATTTACTGTTAATCTTGTTTGAATCTGAACGGGTAGCAATAATTATGTGTTTATTGTGTTATGTGTTTTATTTCGATTAAAATGCATATATATCATATAAGTTTATATTCCACATGGTAGCATTACCCGGTCTGTGGATGGTCGGGGATGTTACAATATGGTATCAGAGCCATGGTTACAACACTGAGCTTGGATGGGCCATGTTAGTGGCTAA
>ML810671.1:62914-76117 GCA_009831015.1 Picea engelmannii
AGGTTTGGTACCTTGGCCTAGACCATGTTGATATGGAAGTCTTCTCAATCAAAAGATAAGTATCAATTCTTTATTCATTGTATGCTATGTATCTCATAATTCATATAGAGGTTATAATGTTATTAGAATTGCATGTATGTTCTAATGTGGCTTCCGAATGAATAGATGTATGAGCAGCGTGTTTACATCTGTGGATTCATAGAACTGCTAACAGTTTATCAATGGATGGAACATTGTGGATCTACATCCATTCGGTGCTTTCAATGAGGTTTAATTGAAGCATGTAACAAGGAACAATAAGTTGAATGCTTTCCTGAAGAAACTCTATGGAATAGAGCAATTGAGTTTCAACTGCAGTATGGATACCAGAATTGGTACTTGAAAGTAAAGCACCAGGTGGATAATGGGCTTCCAATAGCTAAATCTTGGAGGTTTTGAAAAAAAATTGAATTATATATGTTACTATAAACAAGTTGCACTGAGGGCAGTGCAAAAATAAGGGGAGGGGATTGTAATATTCCCCGGTAGAGCCCCAGTTGTAATTATGAATTGTAAACATATTTGATAGGCTGGTGAGCCGAGTAATAATAAGCTAGGAGGCTTATGTGGTGATTAGGCTAGAGAGCCCAGGATGTTAAGGCCAGGAGCCTGTTTTGTATATGTAATTATGAAAAATCAATAATAAAAATATACACATCGCTACGTGTAGACCGACCACGAAGAAAGAGTGATGGGGGACTAAGCTTCCATAAGGTTGGGCAAGGGAGGGGGATAAGTGTTTGGGCCTAGGGGCTAAGCTAGGGGGCTTACCTCTAAAGAAATAATATTTTAATATTAATTCCTGAAAGCTAAGGTGGACATGTTGAGTGTGTCCTAAGTTCCTGGAAAGGGAACGTATGCTAAGTGGAGTGCATGCAGCTCCAGGGAGACAGGTGTCGACCTGGGCTCATGCAGTTAAAACCCAAGAGTCAAACCATGGAAGGGGTTCGCTCCCCATTCTGGCATCCTCCGCCTGAACTCGTTGGCTTGGGACGTCAACTTCTGTGTACCTACGCACCATTGAAAAGACCGCTCACAGGAAGGGGGTTCGTTTGCCATTCCTGATTCATCGTCTAGCCTCTGCATAACCTCACACATCTGAGAAACTCGTTGGGGGAGGGAAAAGCCGACCTATGTGTCCTGTGAACCCAACCTATCCGCTCTTGCAGAGTCGAGTCCGTACTTGAACCGTTTTTGGGTTGCTTCCATCTCTTGCCTGAGCCGTGTTATGTCTTAGTGTCTGGTCGTTGCCATTTTGGGTGTCCATAACCGATTCATGTTGTTGTTGTCACCCGAATGTTAGTTGAATGTTGTTGCAGTAATGCTTAGGAGCTGAATTGAAGAATCAGGTTGTCAAGTCTGTGAGCATCTTTCCTAGGTGGGAGAGTTTGCTGAGAAGTGAGTTCTCTTGGAAGGGAGTCCCGTAGCAACTACAGTACTATGAGACTTCTGGTCTAGCCTATTGTTGAAACCCAAGGTAAGGGAGGTGTACTAGCCGATGGACTTGTATTAGTGAAGGTGTATCCTCCTGGGGTGGAGCAGGCGTGTGGGGAATGAGGGTATGGGTTGTGGACGTAAGTGGCTCCTGGGATAAAATATCATTCTTGTTGCTTTGTGCAACTTCCTTGTTGTCCTTGCCAAACCTAGAATTTCCTTGCCCGATGGAGTTTAGTCTCGGCTCGGGGGTGACCTACTGCTAAGAGTGATGAGCAACGCAATCTAAGGCTGAGAGGTTCCTGGAAGGTTTGCACGCAGTTGGTGTATTTACTCCAGCTAAAAGATACGTATCATTGTTGCGCTTAATTATGTATTTTATGCATGTTTGTGCTACTGATGTTTGAATATTATCATGTATTTCGTTGAATGAGGATTTACTGTTAATCTTGTTTGAATCTAAACGGGTAGCAGTAATTCTGTGTTTATTGTGTTATGTGTTTTATTTTGATTAAAATGCATATATATCATATAAGTTTATATTCCGCATGGTAGCATTACCCGGTCTGTGGATGGCCATAGATGTTACAAAAGTCTCAAGGTCTCTTGATTTCTTAACTCCGCACAAAAGAATAAATTTGTTTACCAATATTAAAAAAAAGGGCCTACCTACACACTAACCAGGCCATGGCCCATAATGTTAGCCTACCATACTACGATTTAATGAAATTCCAAAGTTGGGGTGGATACACAAATAGGGCATTCCTATCATATCAAATGGAATGGTCTCCCTACAATTCACTAAGGGCACAAAGTTGACATGGATACACAATTAGGGCAATCCTATCATATCAAATGAAATGGTCTTATATAAGAGGATCTTAGATAAGAGGGTTTGTATGCTGTAAAAAAAAGTCAAAATTGAAAATAGTCAATGATGATGCCTATAGTCAACTGGGTTTTGGTCTAACAATAAATGTTCAGTACTAGTAGTCCAAATTCAAATCTCCACCCATCCCACATTCACCCTTTCTTTGTTTTCTTTGTTCGACTTAAGTATCCCAAACTGGGTTTTGGTCTGAGTTGAGTGGATGCCAGGGTAAGCATGCTGCGTCGCTATTCCTAGGTATGCTCTGCAGATTAAACACATCCCCATCCCTTTGGTACGTGGGAATACTGCAGGTCAATAAAAAAATTCCCAACCAACACTCTTAATGTTTGGACTCTCTTGGCCAACAAGAAGGGTAGTGTGCATGACAAAACCCAAGACTGAGAAGTTGTTGTCATCGTGGTGACACAACCAAACAAGTCTATATCAAAAGCAATAAGAAAAATGGGCAGGTGGACCCACAAAGGAATAAAAGCAGATGGGTCCCCCTGCTCACTGCGCTATGACTAAAGTAATGACATGTCATTATGGGCACATATATGCCAGATAGCCTACCAACGGATCACCATAAACACATTGATGGGTGTGCCATCAATGAATTCCTGACCCTGAAAGGTGATTGGCATGATCAACCAAGTGTTTGACAGAAGGATATTCTGAGTGGCCAGGCTCAAAACCCATGGGATGCAGTATTTGTCACTGTCCAAGCACCATTTGCACAAGGCTGTAACCCCTTAATGGATAGTGGGCAGGCTTTAAACACTTAGTATTGTACAACTTTAGAACAGAGTTGTAAGGGCTATTGATGAGGAAGGAAAATGTATTCTAATTATACTCCTTTTCTAGTTATGTAATTATAAAAAAAATGATCATTTACTTCAACAAATGTCATATTTGGCTTGGCAAGCCAGAACATGAGCAGGCAGACTAGTATATTCAATTTGCATGTTCACTCCCCTGCTACCATCCTTTTCTAATTATCTTAAGCAAAATTCATCAACATACAAAATTCATCAACATGCCCCCATAAGTTTGTAGATTTGGGATGCTTTGAGATACACTATACTTCTCAACCAAAAACTAAGCTATCCACCAGGCTTACATTCTCACAGTGATTTGCCTCACTGCATAGCAAAAGCTCAAAAGGGATGAGGCCAAGTTCAAGTCTGGGATGAGTTTGGCAGGATGGATATCCCTCAAACCTTAGATTTAAGCTTAAGGAAGCTCGCTCACTCTATGTGGTCGCAGCTTCTCTGGGTGTGTTTGTTAAAGCACTCCTGAAAAAATTAACATCAGGCCAAGGAACAACTGATAAAACTGTGAGTCTTATTCAACTTTCTTTTTGTTTCTGCTAAGGACAATGATCAACTTATTACAACCAAAGACCAGGCCACAGCCCAACTGATAAAACTGTCAATCTAATCAAAACTTCATTTTCTTTCCTCGAGATATAATGATGAACTGATTACAACACCGGCCTTCAAAAGGTGGCCCATTGTACTTCAAGATGAAACTCTACAACTTAACAAATTAAACTGATGGTATTACTAGGCATCTTCCCCTCATGAAAATTATATCTATTTCTTTCTAGACCCATTTAAAGACAAGTTTAGACCCAAAAGACAGTCTGCACTGCAAACTTTTGTTCTTCACTCCAGTTGCCTCATTGTCTTGGTCCCGCCACAAGACATGCCGCTGGAGAACATTGGCTCCAGCCAATATTACATCAACACATTCTCAATTGAAAATAATCATACAGGATTAAACTAGACCTTTAAACAACTTTGCATGAAAGATATTCAGTACAACTAGTGTTCTTGTCAGATCACCATGTGCAAACAAATCTAGCGTCTCTTTGTTCCATAATATTTAATTGATCTGAAATATCCACCATGTTTATTTAAATGTACACACATGGAAAATAGTGTCACCTCCCTCCAAAGAATAAATAATACTATCATAACTAAAACCCCTTGACATTTTTGCAAGAATGTCCCGAGTATAAAAGATCAGTTTGCAAGGGAACATAATATATCCCAATGCCAAGCAGTCGTGATCTAGAATCTAACCACCATAACAAAAGCTTTTTTACTCCCGAGTGGCTGGTGTGGACTTCACAAGCCACCATGAGAATGTGGATTCCTACTAAAAATGGACTTACATCTAAAGCCCCCGAGCATTGTCAGCTCTACATCAAAAATCATAAAACTCTAGTGATAACTTCTGCTGCCCCTCTTCTATCTTTTGATACCTCTATGCAAAATTGTTTTCATTGTTACCATTTTGTTCATGGACATTGTAATGAATCCATGTCCTATAACCTCAGCAGAGAAGCTGGTGTAAATTATAAAAATAAGGGCCTCTTTGTGTTTCTACTATGAAATGGCCAGTCTACAGTGGAGTTGCACCATCTGAGAATGCTATTGTTTGGCATCAACTTAGAAATGGTCGCTTCTCAAAATGATTCCGTTAACATTAGAAGGAACAGAGTAGCTGGAATGAAATGATTGGCAAACACAACCAGGAAACTGATACTTCTCTCTATGATAGATTGATTTTGCATTATTTGAACAGCACACTAACAATTGCATCACCGGATTCGAGTTTATCCGTCCATGGCAATAGCGACTCTGCCCATGTATCTGACCTGCTTCATATTCTCAATGCCTAAACAAAGTTATCAACTCTCTCAAAACACCTTGTTTCATGTCAGACTGCACTCGACAAAGTATGCTAGACTGAATCATAAACTTACCAGATATTTGAGAGTGAGTTTCATTTCTAAATATCAGAAAAGTGCACAATAAAGCTTCACAAATCCAGCATGGGCATCCATTTCATCATTTCTTGTAAGTTGATAATATAAGTGTACGGCATTGAAGCTTAATATTTAGAATGGAGGTGCCCGTTGCATTGAGTTATTTCTCGGGCAATGCTAAATTCAAGCACAAGCTTTAACTTACACTCCAAAAAAAAAGTCATAAGCAATCTGGTTAAATGCCTCTCTATAAGATATTTCAGATTACCATAGGACTATCCAGAGTATTCCTCTGGTAGCTTAAACAAATTTCAAATTAAGGAAAAAGTATTTGCTTTCAACTTTCAAGAGTCCATTGTGCTAAAATACAATGAAGAATAATAAGAATTGATAAATTACACTAGCCACAGAAGTTTGATTTCAAAGCCTTTCACATCACTTCTCTTTATATTACAAGCTCTCTCATAAGTTATAACCAAGGGATTCACAACAGAAAACAACCTATAAACCAAATGGCTGTTTACTTAATTAGTTAACAGTAGCGCACTTCTATGTGTGCATACAATGAATAAACCAGGAGCTGAAGATAATTCAGATCTTCCTTTTCATCGACAAAGCACAGTGAAAAATTCATTCCCAAATGTGCATTGCTATCACATTGTGAGCTTCTACACTCTATATTGTTCTTATCTCCACAATCTTGTACTATGAACAGTAATGCTCAGTGAAAATGCACTCCCAACGCACACCAATAGCAAATTCTGAGCTTCCAATCCTCTATCCTTCGTATCTCCTCCACCTCGCCCTATGGCCAGCATTACTGCTGCTGCCCATTTCCCCATCACTATTATCATCCATCTCTATAGTCCGTTTGTCACTTGGCTTCAGAGTTCTGTCTTGTGAATCCTGGCGACGAACTCGAGATGCCTCTCGCCCACTTCGACGATCCTGTAATAGACTCCAAGTTCGGATCAAAATATACAAAAATGTTGCTGCACAGTAAATCGTAGACCAGACAGATTTTGAAAAAGAGCTACAACTCTCTCTTCTGTATCAGCTCAAGAAAGGTGAGAACTTACATCACGGAAAGGAAGTTCATCTGCTTCAAGCATGTGTATTATATGGCCCATCTTTGGCCTCTTTTGAGCATCTGGATCAACACAACGAAGAGCAACCAACAATGCTCGTTTTAAAGCCCGTGAAGATGGCTGCACTTCCATTTTTGGGTCTACTACTTCGTCAGACCTCCGGTTTCCCACCATTGTTTTCAACCAGTCTACCAAATTGACCTGGGAATTTTCCAATAGTTGAAGTAAGATTCTGAATAATTGTGCTGAATACAATGGGAAACAACATCAAATATTTTAACCTAACCTCATTTGCATGTCTGGCATAATCAACTGGGTTTCTACCAGAAATTATCTCCATGATAAGAACCCCAAAACTGTAGACATCACTCCTCTCGTTGAGCATTCCAGTACTGGCATACTCAGGTGCTACGTACCTGCAAGAAAGACACCAAGCAAATGGTATTCATCATTAACAGAGTTTACTTTTCCTAAATCCAAAATAACAGAAGATTTCAAAATTGCGTGCAATAAACATTGATGAGAAGAGGAAAAACTAACCCAAAAGTTCCCATAACACGGGTTGTGACATAGCTTCTTTCAGATCCTATGAGTTTTGCCAGGCCAAAGTCTGACACCTTTGGATTCCATTGCCTATCCAGCAGTATGTTACTTGATTTCACATCCCGATGAACAACTTTTGGTTCTAGGCCTTCATGCAGATATGCTAGCCTGAACATTAGTAATAATTTAGATACAATCAAATTGATTGCATTAACACGAATTGCACAAATGCACCGTCCAGCAATGACTCCTTCCAAACAACGGATAACAAAGTAATGCAGAGACTATGTGTACCCTTTGGCTGTTCCAAGAATGATCTTCATCCTAATATCCCACGTGAGAGGACTGCTAGGCCCTACATCTCCATGAAGCCATTGTTCCAAATTGCCATTGTCTACAAACTCATAGACAAGCATCCTGGATACGACCAACAAATTGTCTAGCTTAGCTTTCCCGTCTTACAATAGATTCCCACCTTTTCATATAATAACTGTCAAATATCAAAATGTATTTCTTACACATTATTTCAAATGAAAAATCACAATGGAAGTTTGATCTTTTAGGAACAAAAATATATGGATCTTCTTCATTTTTCAAAGACAGAATCAAGACAGATCCCCAAATCCATAACCAAACTGAAGATCACCTTTGTTCAGCTTCAGAGACACACTCACGGTGGGCATCTTTCTCTTTTCATAGTCAAGATCAGGGAGAATTTGTTAGGGCCTTGATCAATACCTGTGTGCGCCTTCAGCACAGTAACCAAGCAACCGCACCAAACATTTGTGCCTGACTCTTCCAATGGCTTCAACCTCAACTTTAAACTCCTTCTCAGCCTGACCCCTGGACGGCATTCTAACTGTTAATAACATTCAAAGAAACACTAGCTGCCGTTTTTACTTGGCAGTGGGTTTTGTTGTCGGCCCAGAATAGAATATGCTTAAAGTTTGCTGGATTTTGCAGATCTATAGTTCAATATTGCATCAAGTTCAGTGCTTCTCTACTAAATATAATTAGCTTAGTCTAATGGAAAGGACTTTATCTGCATTCGTAGGATCGTGATATGAACCAACTCTTGGGGACCCATTTTAGCATCACACAAATAACAAATTGGAGCTTTCTATGATAACTTTTTAACAGTCGAACAAAAGGGTTTCAAATTTAAAGGAAATTCCATGCATTACCTGTTGTTTAGCAGGTTCTTCACAGCGACAGAAGTACCATCTGTCAATTGACCGTGGTAGACAATACCATAACCACCCTCACCAATAACATGGTCATCAGAGAAGTTATCGGTTGCAATCTCAAGCTCTCTGAGAGTGTACCAATGACCCCAACCCAAATGAGATACTTCTGGGACAGCTGGAGACAATGTATCCGACGACCGCGCCTCACCGCTGCAATGTGAGGAAGGCTTCTCGGGAGATATAATCCTGTGATCCTTGCCTAACTCAACACATATTTGATGTCTTTCATCGATAGGACCTGCCCTTGCATGATAACCCCTGCCTGCAATCTCTTGGCCTCTGAGGCACTGTCTTCCATTGATTGCACCCACATCAGGATTAACTCTCTCATTATCATAAGGGGTATTGGAACGCTTCCCAGTTCCTACCTGCACCACAACCTTCTCTGTATCATCTCTCGCAGTGCCATGGCCGTGCCCTGCTCGCAAGGGTATTGGATCAACCTTCACCTCCTGGATCTCCTTGGACACCATGGGTATCTTTGACGTAGATGCATATTTCTTTGGTATTCTCTTGGATTTCCTCTTTGAAGTTAACCATACTGATAAACAGAACAATATCAGAACTATGAATGCTCCTACACAAATTCCTATCACAACCCACAACTTCAGGCCAAGTATTGAAGTCTTCTTGGACAATTCATTGTTCAGAAAGCCTGTACTTGAAGTACCCATGTTTGAACAGGAAGATTCAGATCCTGTAATGTCACAAAAATGAATGTTCTAGAGGTCTAGAATCAGCTTGGATCCTGAAGTAGAATGGCCCTGCATTTGAACTCAATGTAGTTGAAGATCCCCAATCCAGACCGAATGTGGTAGACCTGCAGCTTGTTCTCTGCATTGAGCGCTCCTCCAATAATACCCACCCTTCTGGAAAAGGAAAAATTAAAACTTCATGAAATAATTATGCAATCTACAAGGCCGAAGGATTAATTCCATTACATCCAACAACAGCTTTAAGGATTTTGAATCAATTCAATGATTCCCAAAAATTATTTTGAAAGAAAATTGCAATCTAAAATGCCCTACAGATACCCTGCAACATCAAATGATTGAGTTCATGATGCCCAAAACATGGTTTTGAGGTTTGAGACTCTGTAATTACATACCTGGCCTGATAGAACTGGTGACAGAAGAGCCTGTGATGATGAACCCAATCCTCATATAATTGTGATCTATGCAATCGCATTTCTCAGATAGCAATTTGGGGTTAATAATTTGGTTCTAATGAAGCACTCGTGGTCATAATGACAATGAAGAAAATGATAAACAGTGCAAAGGAAAAGAGAATATGTATAAAGGCAAGAGTGTCCAGTGGGTGTGCCATATCTACGGACGTGGTTTCCATATTTTCCACTTCCTTGAAGTGGAAATAAAGAATATTATTATAAATAATACGATCTACAGGAAGAATATCGTGCTGCTGTCAACAGCCATTGTCGATTGGTCACATGGCTATCAATGAAACCAGTGGCATGGGTTAGATTTTTCATTGCAACAACAGAAGCGGAGATTATCTGAAGGGATAGTGGGTAGACTGTCATTTAATGGTATTGGCAAAGTTGATATGTCAATGTCCTCTTCGATATTAACATTGATTCAAGGTTTTCCCGTTCAGTGGAGGTATCATTAGCTATTTTAGACTATTAGTTACGATTCCAGTAACTGAGTGTGTGTTTTTTTTGGATGTTCTGCGACCTACCTTATCCTTGGTAGGTGAAATGGGAAAGGACCTCAGTGGGGCATTCTCTTTTCAAGGGCAATAAAGTAATATCCTTCTTGGGTGAAATTGGTGATCATTAAAGTACAAAGTCAAAGAGAACTTTAATGTTATTCACTTTGTTTATATATTTTATTATTTTTAAAATGTTTTTTCTCAAAGGTTAGAGGTTCGAATCTAAAGAGTATGTAACATTTAAGAGTATGTACACATTTTCTTAAAGGTTCGAATCTCAAGAGTATGTAACATTTAAGAGTATGTACATTTTCTTAAATTAGTATATATAGAGAGCTTTTTTTTTCTTACAAATAAAAAGAATTTCGTAGAATTCTATATATCAATTTGATTTATAATTAAGTGTAATTTTAAAGGTATAATAACTAAATTTATATCGAGTTAATAGATGAAGGGTAATTTTTTTTTAAGTGAGTAGAGATTTATGTATTACTAAAAGAAATTATGATATAAAAAGGGGGATTTCCTGGTTTGCCAAAAAGAAAACCAGACCAGGGGTTCGAGTTAAGTTTTCTGAGATAGCAGAGAGGTTAACTTGAGGTTGTCCCTAAGACGAAGGATAGCCTTAAAAGAACGCCTTCAACTTAAAAAGAATTTCATAGATCAATAATTTGATAAGTAATTAAGTGTAATCTTAAAAATAAATTATAAATATTTTTATTATTAATTTCTTTTTTTCATTATTTTAAAATAAAATAATCATATGATATAAAGAAAAATAGAAATTAATTAAATCCATAATATTTCAATTTTTAAAGTTATAATGTTTAATATGAGCATATAAATTATCATTGTTGGCTACATTCGATGAGTGTTGTGATTATTATGCAAGTGATTTGGGATCAAGTTCATGGTTAGTTATATTTTTTATATTAGTGTAGTTATATTGTTGATATTAGTGGGTTGTCCCCATCAGGTTAGGTTCCATAATCAGGCTAAATGTATTTTTGAGGTCTATATGTTTTAGCACTATTGTTGGTTGTTGTTTTGAGTTATTTTTGTATATTGACTTTGTATTTAGTTTATAATGTTGGTTTATGTTTTTTAATATGATATCCATCCCTACTAGAATATTCCACCATTTTATATTGTTTAAATTGCATTTGAACTCTCATGGCACTAGAACTATACAAACTCAATCACTTAAATATGAAATTCCAACCATTTTTGGTTGGATTTTGGATAAAATTGATAATAAAAAAATACCCCTAAGAACTTTTAGACTTCTACTATATTGAAATGCACATTGTAATAGTTAATCTTCCATATGGATAAGTGTAATAAATGGTGTTGTATTGGTAAATGCACTAATTTTTTTTTACTAAATGATCTAATTCTATTATTCAATTACATAAATAAAAAGTTTAATTATATTAATATTTGTTATTTAATGTCCTCGAGGTGTAGGACAGTGGGTGACGAAGTGTGTTGTTAAGGCACTCTGTGATGTTAAAGTCATCGATTGGAAACTTGCGGGGATAAAAAATCCAACCATGTTAAGGGTTGGTGTGGCTCAGGCCGGGTGCGATCCTCTGGTGATTTTGATGGCTTGGATGCCCCTGAGTCATAGTTTCTCAGCCATGGGCTAGTCCCTCAAGTCACGAACAAACTAGCAAACAAAAAAAAAAATTGTTATTTACTTTTGGTGATGATGATTAGCGTCCACTAAGACCGAATTGGTCTATCGGACCTTAAGAGGGTAAGTGATTACTTGTGATTCTTTAGAATTTTGTTTTTGTGTTCGAAAAGAATTAAGAGAATCTTTCCAATATCACATTAGTTTTGTTGAGTTAAGAGGTTAGGAAGGTTGGTAGTGTGACACATATTTTAAAAATGATATCTAATATGGGTATAGGCTGGACAATCTAAGAGAAAGTGTGTTTCATCTTCAACCTTCTTAGTGTCACAAAGGTGACACACTCTTTCATCCCATGACGTTTTAGGAATTTACCAACGCTCAGTTTCATTATGGAGCTCATGAGAATTTGTTCTTATCTTAGCAATGCTCATTTTTTTCTTTACACTTGTCAAAATAGATAGATAATTTTGATCTTCTAGATTAGGGTTGATTACATTCTTATAATACCTTAATTTTCTTTTTTCCTCTAATTCTTTATCACACCACATTTTCTCCTTAAATTTTGAATTGATGATATTTTTAATAGTATCTTTATTCTGAAAAATGGTGTCTTCCATGATTCCCCAATAGTTTAGCGAAGACCGGGCATCTTTATGCCATCCTCGCTTGAGTCGATGGTGGTTATGACTCAAATTTGAAGCAATTTTAAGGAGCCTCTTGTCTTCCATGTTGTTTAACTTGTTCTTATACATTAAGTATCTAGTCATAGTTGTGCTCTCAATGGGGGAGAGGCTTGTTTCTAAGAGGAGGATGGGATAGGGCGTATTTCCTTTAATTTTGAGATTATAGATTATAAAATTCTTTTGTATTTGCTCTATCTTTCTCCAGGATTCACGAGAGATACTATAGCCCCAGACTTCACATCCATAAAGAATAACAAGGGTTACAAGAGTCTCAAAGAGGAGTTTCTACTTATCCCAACTCCAAAGATCGATCAAAATATCCCAACTAAACATCTCCCTCATAGTCAAATTACATTTTGTAGATGCCTTCTGGCATTCCAATTAGACAAGCCCAATAAGCAATCAATTTCAAAAAACATAAAGGAAACTGCCTCTCCAAGGGATATGTCCAAAAAATATGCATATGGGAGGAGCAAGGGTCCTTTTCAGCCCATCATAAAAAAATAGCAGGACTATAAATACAGAGAAAAAGTGTCTTTTTGTGCTTCTTTAAATAAACATGTAATTGTCATGTATGTGTCAAATGTATAAGACAAAAAAACATGTATGTAAAGAGTGAGCTTCAGTCTACAATGAGTCAATATTCATGAAAATATTCTATTGTGTCATCTTGGGCTTCTTCCTTGGTTTTGCAGCTACCATGGCCCAATTCCAGTCCAGCTTTGGAGAGAGAGTCAACTTCTTGGTTTCTCTCCCTGAGCACATGATTAAAAGTGATGTGAGAGAAGTGTTCACAATATGACTTGATATTCTCAAAAAGAGGTTGTAGTGAGTAATTATGCATAGAGTAGACACTAGTCATCCAATTAATAACCAATTGAGAATCCCCATAAATGGGAAGATGTGATACATTCCTTCCTTGGACAGAAGAAGGAGAAGCTTTAAATCCATGAGCTCATCAAAATTATTTGTGGCCCTGCTAAGTCTTGCTTGGAAAGAGATTATGTGATAATCAAAGATGTATAAAATGCCCCCAAAACCACCCATAGAAGGGTCACCTTGGGATGCCCAAGCAAAAAAGGAATAGGGCATGTCTTCAAGTATTTGTGTTTGGTCTAGACTATGAAGGAGGAGTAGAATGTTGGACAATTGAGAGGGGGGGTGAATCAGTTGTTTACTGAGCTTGAACAATTATACTTATTTTTAATT